>CAEGAE010057573.1:0-31128 GCA_903067095.1 Girardinus metallicus
CCCGGGCCGGGAATCGAACCCAGAACCTTCTTGCTGCAAGGCAACAGCTCTACCAACTGCGCCACTGTGCAGCCCAAGTTGAGCGTTCCTCCTAATAGAATCAAAAGACAGTTGTTTCATTCCGCCACTTGGCAAGGAATTTTTAAAATTGTATACCGATTTCCGAACACTTTCAAGCACCGACGTCCCAGATGGCTCCTTGTAAAAAACCATCTGCTGCATCACTTTAGTTCAGTATTACAAAGCTGTATGTTTGACTCAACTCCTGCTGCATGACACACTTTGCATATGAGATCAGCTGGAGGAGAATATTAAAGACAAAACACACGAGCGACGTTTTGAGACGGTAAACTCGGTGGCCGGTACTTTGTGGACGCTACTCTTGCTAAACGTAGAGTTTGCACGATGAACTACTTCTGAGTATAATGGTGGAGTAATAAACGCTTTGCATAGTGACTGCTTTGAGTATGCGCAGGCAATTGGATGCTTTAATTTCCCAGCAGTGCGCCCTCTCTTTGCCGTTTCGTTGTGCTCTGTGGCGTGTTACTGCCACCTGGAATAACGCTGAAGCATTGGCAGGAATGTAAATCACACCACTCGTGTGTGTTTGTAGGGGAAGAAAAAATGAGAAATGTCTCATAAAAATGTGCAAAGACGTGAATTTAGAGCACATCTATTGTTTTAAGATGAAAGCAAAAGATGAGATTCTCTGCTTGTGATATAGGATGTAATTATGTAACAGCTCTGCAGCTATGGAGCTTTTGCTGAACTTGCTACTCTGTAAGTATGGGCAGGAACTAAGCAGTTACTATGGATATCAGGCCACAACTCCTTTCCTTTGTAAAATGTCAACATTTTATGCAACTGCAATTCATCCTGGTATGCTGGGATTACTGTCAGCGGAGACCGTGAGGAAAAAATGTTTGTCTCAGATCCTTTCTGAATGGCAGCTGCAGACAAAAAGCCCTCCCTGTATGATTCAGATGGACTGACAGCTAAACCTGACATTTGCTGCAGATATTTTAGATAAAACCCCAAAAGGAACAACAGCTCAAATCCAAAAATAAAAAAAAAAGCTACAAAACAGTCTGCTCTACTTATGGATGGATTTAACTTTTTATTTGAAGTATTTAGCTTATTAGGCTGTTCTGGCTGCTGTTTTAGCTACTTGAGTGAGACTAGAACTGAAAGAAGGTTAGATATAATGTGAAGAAAAAATTGGAAAAAGGGAATAAAAGAGACAAGGATGAGGAGAGATTGAAAGAGGTGGGAGGGAAGGAGAAGAGAGCGTCAAAGCCCGAGCTGCTAGAATAAAAATGAGGCTGGGTGTGGAGAGATTACTCTTTCTTTTTTTGTCTTACTGCCTGTGCTTTCCTATCCACCTTCTTGTCCTAATGCCCACAGTCTCTCTGAATGGCTTACTCTGCTTCCAGTCCACATCTCCACAGCCTGCTTTGAACAGTTTGAAGGAAAAGAAGTCATTCTATTTTAGACAGAATCTTCTATAAAGAAAAAAAAAAAACTTCTTTAAAAGAAAAAAAAAAAAAAAACATTTTGAGCTCATATCTCCTGAGGTACACTGGCACATATCTTTTTTTTTTGTTTTGTTTGGTTTTATCAGAAACCCCTGCAGTATTTCGGTTTTGTTTTTGATTTTAAGTGTTTATGTCAAAAGTGGAAAAAAAAATCTCAACCTACTTTTCCTCCTTGTGTATTTCCTGTCTAGATTCATCAGAGTAAACTTACTCGTGCACAGCACAAACAAAAATGTTAATTTTACAGATTATAAGGCTTTATACTCACCAAAAGAAAGCATTTTTTTTCCTCACTGAGTTTTGACCGTAGGGTCTTTTTTTACAGAGTTTAGAAAAGAAAATGAAATTTGATTTATACATCTCTCAAGAAGGTCAGTAATTCCTATTTTGTCCACATGAGGTTTCAACACCTTCTTTTAGTGTTTTCTTTTGCTTAAAACAAATTAAAATGTCAGCATGCATATCCATCCAATAAATATAAAAGATTTATTACTAATTAGTACTTCGTGACACAATCTCAATATGATAAAAATAATAACACCCAAGTATAAGTGCAGCTTCATGAAGACACAAGCACGACTGTAGAGCATTAATCACACTAAAATATTCTAAAACTGCAAAAAACTGTAATATTGGTATGAACAACGTTTTCTAAACTGAACAGAATTAAAAAATTTTACAAAATATTGAATTACTTTGCCGTTTTGTAAATTTAAGTTCAAACTGTCTTCTTATACACATTTCAGTTTGAGTTCTATTTCTAAATTTTCTCATGCTGATGTATTTTTGTTCTACTTGCTTGCCATACTTATGTCTGTAAAGTACAATTTCTCTTAAAAAAAAAAGAAAAAGTGGTTAATAACTAATTGTAATTTGCCTTTCTATGTTTACCTACAGTTACTGTTCTACTTATCGGCGGCTCGTCTATTGGGCGTCCCATTCTACTGTATTATAACTCTGTAATATAATGGGAGTATGCGCACACGTGCATTTTTGTGTCCGTGTGGCTGTAATATACCGTTCGGGTGTGCTGTTGTTTGGTGTACAGTAACATGTTTGTACATTGTGCGTTTGTAGCTGTGGACTTTTTGACTCTTACATTTACAATGAACTGATTGTCAATAAAGAGGACAAACTGAACTGTTTTGGGTTTGCTAACATACAAACTGCTGAGGATGAGATTAAGGTAAGAAAGGTGAATAAAGGTTTCCAGATGTTAGTGACTTGATTCACTTTTGAATCAATCTTAACCCTATTCATTATTCAGAAAAGCACAATGCTTTTTGCATTAATTTTTCACAAAATAGACACAGTCACCCGGATGTCGGCTTCTGACTCATCTGCATCCAGTAGTAAATTTTTTAAGTTACTTTTTAGTTGCTTCAGATGACAACAGATTTTTTATTTTCCAATGGTATTTGAAAAGCATTTATAATGTAGCAACCATAGGTATCAATAATCAGTCTTTTCATAATAGTAGGGAGGAAATTATTTTATAATTTTCACATTTATTACATCTAAAAATCCGTAGAGTCGTGTGCTTTCAGCCTCTACAGCTCAGTATTTTCCTGCTGTTTCTTTTAGGCTTTGTTTCTCTCAGCTTTTCGCATATTTTTTTTTTACTGATTCTTTTTAACAAAATGGCTTCAGCTCAGTCAGATTGGATGTATATGAGAGCATCATTTCTCAAGTATTGCCAAATATTTCTTTTGTGGCATTAAACGGCATCTAAACAATTATGCGGCGAACACAAGACGTCACAGTTGGGAAGGTGTCACTCACCGTTTTTTTTTTTTTTTTCCCAACTTATTACAGTCAAGCATTTTCTTTTTAGTTTCATCAGATACAGCTCCGTCACCCTGTGTGAATTTGAAAACTGTATTGTGGTGTTTTATATTTTGCTTTTGGAATGACTTCTTCCTCTCTGCGTGACATTTCTGCGACAGCGGATTAGAGCCATTAGAGATAGAAAAAAAAATTGAGTAAATTTCCACCAAAAAAGTCAGAAATGTTTAGATTAAAAAATACAATAGAAAAAAGGAAAACACTTCTGATTTTATATTGTTGAAAATTTTCCACTTCTGTCCACAGCAGCACTATTGTGCTGTCATACATTTCACCCTATGGTAGTATAATATTGACACTATACAAGTTGAAACTCAGAATTTGTTTTTCTCACAAGTTTTGGAGTTTTGGAGCTCAGATATCTCTATGCTTTTCCAGAAAATTTCTTTAATTAATCTCAAAATTTCTGAATGTTTTTTGTCAGAAATCCTCTCCTTTTTCTGCAATGACTTTAATACACCATCGTACATTTCATCCTGTGTAATTGGATGAATCATTTCACTATGGATAATGACACTACATCAGATTCAGTCAGTATTATTCTAAGGTGTTTTTGCCTTTGTTCTGCAGTTGATGCACATTTTGCAACAAAACCTCCATCTTTGAAACACGGGACCCGTCTACTTCCTGGACAGGATGCTGGATGGACATTCCCATGCTGCTTATACTTGCACTAAAGGTGATTTATGTTGTGAATCATTTGGGTTTTCTAAAATTGTTGAAAGCCAAGCCAGACTAATATGTGTGTATGTAAATTTTGAACTTTGAAGAAAGTAGTCAAGCAAATTTCAGTTTGATAACATTGAATTATTTTCACCTTAATTCCCTCGCCTCTGCTTTTCTGCCATTGCATTTAGATTAGTGGGTTTTCCTCAGTGAGAAAGAAAATGAGCCTGGAATTACTTTTGTGGTTTGTGTGAGAACAAAAAGACAATGAAGAAAAGAAAAAAAAGAGAACATCACATCTGGATATCTTTGCATGAAGACCCAGATATCTCTCCTCTTTCAGTGTTCAGTATTCCCCACCACAGGCAGCATTAAACCTTAGATTTCACCTTATCTGGTGTACATTATATTTCTCAGTAGACTAGAGATGACAGCTGCGTTCTGGAAAGTAATGAGAAAGGTAATAAAACTTCTTAATGACTTCCTCTTTTATGCAGCAGAGTAAATTAATCATTTATGGGAGGGAGAGTACGTTTAAAAGAAAAGGTTTTGACTTTAATTCTGCCGTTATAAATGTCAGTTTGTGAAAATGATTTTGAATGATCAGGTCAGAGAATAAGAGGCATTTAATAATATCACTGAGCTAAAAAAAAAAAATAATCGCACAAACTTAAAAAAAAAAAAAAAAAAAGCCCACAGGGTGAAGGATATGAATCACATTTAAAACCTAAATTTGCCAATAAAAGAAACCAATTACCTGCCAGCCTGTGGAGTCTGCTGCAATGCAATATTCAGAGCAGTGAGAGCTTCATCAGTTCACATGAAACTGATTAACAGCACAGGAACTATTGCAAATTGCTAATGGCAGCCATGAATACACACGAAGAGTTTAACTGACATAAACCTATTAACTGCAGCTAAGTGATAGAAAATGGAATTTGATTACGATGAAATGTGGTTTGTGGGTGACTAGATTGTCCATGACATGAGCTTGCCTTAAAAATTAAAGTTAATTTCCAATCAACTGTAAACCCAGTCCACAAAAGCAGACCAGAAATCAACCAAAACGCATCTGGGAATTTAGTTTGTGCAAACTTGTCGACGACTCACAAGAGAAAAGTTCTTCTCTCCAGAAAACTTGTCACATTAACTGCTACAGTTCATCCCAGTAGAGTTCTGAAGGTGTTAACTCTTTGCTCAGCAGGACTTTTCTGTTCTGAGCATGAAGAAAGTTTCCTGTGATGTCCAGTTACTGCTGACCACACAGAGTTCTGCCAGTCGGTTAATCAATAATCCAGCACACGAAGGAAGTCTCTACCAGCATTGCTGACCAATCATCTTCAAAACATCAAGGTACAGAGATCAGGGTAAGTACTATATGTGACAGAGGTGTGGCTGCAAGCTCTCTTGGCCATTAAAGGCTTAGACACAAAATCAGTGGTGAACAAAATGAATAAAAAAACTGAGTGATGACAAAAAACTGCAGGAGGAAATTGGGTAAAGCTTACATAGATCTGGAATATTCTGGAGTTTTTTACCCCCTCCAGTGGGTTTTAGCGCACAGATGAAGTTTTCTTTGATTCCTTCATACACCCAAAAACTAAAAGGAGGAACAATGCAGAAGCCCTTTACAATTTACCAGGAATGAGGTAATTAAATGTAAATGTCTGCAGAGAGATGATTTGTATAATTTCCTCGTGTGCATTGTCGAAAATAATATCAGTTTGTTAAAGCTGGACAATGTAAAAACTCTCTAGATAAATAGAGAGAACCTTTTAAAAAAAAATACACTAATTTGTTTTTTGTTAATCTCTTTCAAAAGGTCTCCAGTTCACCCTCTGCTTTGTATTGTTGTACAACTTTGCTTTCTTCATGTGTAAACTTTAAGGATATTCCAACAGGAGACTCGCACCGTAAAAAATGAGATTAGACCGAGCGGCTTCCTGCAAACACTGAGGGCATCCTCTGAAAGCAACACGGGCGCTGATCCCTCCAGAAGAATCGCCGGCTAAATTTAGTCCTCAGAGGCTTCAGGGCAGAAAATAAACAATGGGATGCAGAAAACATGACGGGGGAGAGGAAGGTAAAGGAGAAGGTTAAATATGGGGGATAGATGGAAGTTGATGGGAAAATAGAAAAAAAAGATGCATGAGAATAGGCATCATTATCTTGTTCTTTGCTTTGAGTGACTTAAACATTGAGAAAATTAGTTTATTTTAGACGGCAGGGGAGGACATTAATTTGGATAAAGCTGAGCATTAAAGTTTCCTTTGATTCTTTTTATCGAAGTTATTAAGCTTTGAGCAAGACGAGCAAGTTCAGGTCTTACTGCTGTAAAATGTTGGTCCAAAATGCTTTTGGTCGACTGAATTTCTCCAACATTAATATCCACCTTTCTAGCAAAGTGTTCCTGCTGAACTCTTGTAAATCAGCCGACTGGTGCTTTAACTGTGCTGCTGCGACATGATGAGGTCAAGAGTGATTTAAGCAACATGTCACTGACTGGTTTTAAACTTCAAATAGGCAGGAAAACCATAAAAATCCTTTTTTAAGGAAGGTGTTTTTTTTCCTGCTGTGGCCAAATGCCTGTTTGAACTTAAATTTACTGCTCTGTTGTTTTTCCCTCTTCCCTCTTTTAAATGTTTTTTTTTTTTTTTTGTGCTTTCTCCACTGAGGATTTCTGTTTGTACATTAAAGGTCCACACAATTAAAATGGCACTAAAAGAGCGATTAAATAATCTTCGATAGTTGGAGATTGAAGGAGCTTTATGAGACTGAACAGCCGACTTGACTGAACAGAAAAAAACTTGATCCGTGCTTTAAAACCATCAAGGATCTGTCAGTGTGACTAACACGTCACGTCACTGGAAATCAAACTGAGGGAGTGCAGTAATTAAAGGTCGAACTCTTTACCTCAGTGGGATAATTTACAGCACTAAAGGTTTGAGTTCAGCAAGGTTAGACTATTATATTACCTTAAAGTTACAAATAATGACACCCTGCAAAATGTATAGTTATTAATATAATTAAACTGGAAGATATACATTTGCATCTTACAAACTGTATATTTAGTATTTTTAGAATAAAAATGGTTGCTACAAATTAAAAATGTTTGATTCCTGCTATGAACTGATGCTTGATGGAAGAAATCAAATAAAAAGTGAGAAGCTAAAGTTAGTGCAGAATGTGTTTGACACTTCAATAATGGTTTACTGACAGCAGAAACAGAAATCTGACTGGTTGTTCAAGAGGTTTTCTACACAATGCACACATAAACATAAGTGCTTTTTACTCATCACAGTCACATTAGAGATGATTCATGTATTGTTAGCTGTTCATTGAAGGTGTTTGTATTGGGGTTCTGTTGCAGCGTTGTGGCTGGCAGCCTGTGGCTCACTGGAAACGGATCCGGTTCCTGGTTGGAGTCCAACTCCATGAAGCTCTGACGGTCAGACATCTTGTCTTTATGTCATGATCTCTGTCACCCTCTGATCGTCATCTTGCCATCACGTCCAGTGGCACAAATTCTGTCTTTCTCTTCTCTCTGCCGCCTCAATTGTATCTCAGATCTTTTTGTCACTCTGAGCCTTTTGCCACGTTAGCGATTAGCTCTCCAGGTGTCACCAGAGTCCCGGTTCTTTACCACAGTTAGATCTAGTCAGCACAGAATAAATATGTCTGCATCTATCTCAGTATCCGTACGTCTAGACTTTCGCCTGACTGTTCCTGGTGGCTGCGGATAGCTGGTGCCTGGCTGACAGGTTTCAGGCCCTCAGGAGGTTTCCTCCTCCTTGATGCTGATTGTTCTGCTGCAGGAGGCTTTGCAGCCACCTGGCTGCCGGTGTTCACCTGCTCTGGGGAACATGGTGGCAGGTTTTAAACTCTGTCTCTTTCCCTGAGCTTCTCTGGCCTGGTTTCACTGCCGACCTGCTACGTCTGCCTGCTGGGACCTCTGGGGGCCGAGAGGACATGACTCATAGGGCCCACAGGCCCCATGGGCACCAAGTGCAGCGAGGTTATTACTCTCCTCATTATTGTAACATCCTTACAACTGGCACACACACACCTATGATACGCCACACACAGTATCGCTTTCTGTCTTCACACGGACTTTGCATTGACTTCCGTTCATTATTAATTCATTCCTACAGCCTAACCCTAACATTACACGCCTTGCTCTATACCTGTAACCCAAAAGCAACATTTCTTCTTAAAACGCATGCAGACAACCAGGACGGCCAAGTATAAAATACCATTTATCTCAGTGTGAGGTGACACTAAGTTATAATGAAATGTTCTCCGACGACATGCTCCCTTTTCTCATCTGAAATTGTTTGTAATTGTAAAAATGGTAAAGTGACATTTTTAGTCTTGAGTTTTGTTTTCCATTGCTGTTATTTGTATTTTTTTTTTTGCATATTTTTACTTAGTTAAACCATTCCTCTTTTTTACAAAAATAACTAAAATATCTTCATTCCTAACCAGCTCAGTCCCTTTTGGAGCAGATACAACAATTTGCATCGCAGTTACACTGTCTCATATTGTATCTATTTCTATAAAATATCAATAATTATTTAAAGTGAAAGTAACTGATAAAGACATTAAAATCCCTAAGACTGAGAAAAACACAAGGTTTTGTGAGGGACAGAAAGAAGACAACGTGCTCATTAGCAGTTGGGGAGTGTGATGTTTGTGTATCTGAAAAAAAATTCTTATCTTGAGTTAAAGTAAGAAAAGTATTAAGCTGCAGAAAGATTCCTCTGAGCTGTCAGCTCAGTGCATATCCACAGCGAGTTTCTTAAATAAAAACTTCAGTTTCCAATAAGGATTAAAGCTAAAGGATCCAAACATTCTTGTCTCCTCATCTCACAGATTAGCTCTCTGGCTTCGACAACCTTTCTATGTGTGTTCGTAAAAGCCCACCGCCATGAACTGTGTCCTAACTAATATGATTGAAAGAGACTGAGATAAAAGCAGTTTAGAGCAGTCATAACACAACCAAACTTAGAAATCAATGCCAGACAGAAAGATGTTAGAATCTGGCTTTTATGTCAAAACAATGAGAAAACTTAAGGGAGGACTTCCAAAGTGAGGCTGGGAAATGTTTATAAAAAGGAATTGGTTAATGAGAAGCTGGTGTGTTTGCTGGAGAGCCTGGAAATGAGGGGAAGTAAAAAGAAAGTATTTCATTTAAACATAAAATTGAGAAGTGCATTTCAACATTTAATTGCTTGTAGGAGCAGCTTTCACAACAATAACTAGAAGTGTTAATTTATTGCAGTGCAGAAATCTTGGTCAGGTTTTCTTTTTAAGTTAGCTCTGGCTCTTGTCTGACCAAACTTTAGCCGTCATATCGATGGCCTCGCATGAAGCTGTGTTGGTATGTAGAGGAGTGTGTGGGCTACTTACTAACTGCAAGACCAAATCATCATCACTCTACCACTGTTAGTCAAGCAACTGTACAGAAAAACTAAAACTCTCAGCCTAACTGAGGCCTTTAAAAACTGAGATGTTGCTTTTAAATTATTTTTTTATGAATTATCTAAACATTATATCAGTGGTTTGTCCTTAAGCTAAACTTATGTTTTCATTTGGGGAGATTGGTGGCTTTTTAAAAAAGTATTTTCACTTTAATTACACTGTAAAACGGTGGCTTTCAGAGTGATAGAGAAAAACAATGTCTTCTCTGTGGTCATTGCCAATGTCTTTCCAATCCTTTGCACTGCATTAGCATACCTGGACCCCACATAAACAAACGATCTGAGCTGCTGCTTCAGATATACCGATTATGAAATTAGTACGGAAATACACACAGCAGTCATTTATAAAGTTACTGGCATTGCCAACACAGATCGGAATAATACATCCACCTGCATGCAACAGTGAGTGAATATTAGAAGTATTTATGGAGCTTTGTAGGAAGTGACATAAGTAACCCTGACATTTTTTCTTTTAAAAGATATAATCAGTTTAATCTTACGGTAGAACTAAAGCTCTTCAGGGGAAAATGCTTTGCTTCTCTGTGGTCATTGCTGATGTCTTTTCAGCACCTGACACTAAAATAGGATCTAATTTTATTGGAAGAAACCACAAATGGAACAGTTTGAGGATAGCATATATATATATAAAGAAAGGATTACTGGCTGATTTTAGTTTCCAAATCATGCAACACCAAGAAGATGTGAGGCTAAATACAGCTGCTGAACACATCTAACCAATGCAAAAACTCTCACAAGGTTAACGTTAATGTTAAAAAGTACAATATACAGCTTTCTGAAAGCAACATGACAGGATGTGGTCAAATTGTTCATATTGTATTTTAGTTTATGGTTGGAGAACCGAAGAAAACTGTCTGTCTTGGTGAACAGTAAAGTTTTGTCTTATTGAATGGTTTAAATATTGATTTATTGATTCTAATGAACATCATTATTTTTTGACATAAAAAAGGAAACGTAGTTTCTTGGTAAGTAAACAAACTGTCCTAATAATAACTCTCTTGACTCACATCGAGTGTGTCGTATTTCCGAACATAAGTTCAATTCCACATGAATCGTGATTTCATGTCCAAGTATATGAATCCCAGAAACTGAAGCATGTTTCCTTTATTGTGACTTTAGCTGGTAGAACAACATGCAGAGTCTAAGGATTGATTCATCAGGGAAGCCAAAAGGCATAAAAATTATTTAAAAACTCAGAAGTGATTACAGTGATTTTCCTTTCAGCCATCCATCAAGAGTGCGTCTCCAAAACCATGAAAGGTTTTATTCCCCTGATTTGAAATGCTAATGTTCAACAAAAGGAGCATGTTATTTATTACGTTTCCAGCACACAAGTTTTGCTTCCCTGTTAAATCGAAAGCTCAGAAACCTATGGGCCTGAAAGGGCTTAGTTCAGGATCTCTGCAAATCTTTCCAGCGCTGTCATATTTATTTTAACATCCAAAAGCTCCTGCTGACGGCTCTTCAATAATAGATAAGCATCCATTCTTTTTTTTTTTTTTTTTTTAAACCACTGTTCATCACTTCCTGCAGATACTTCACAGGATGAAAGAGAAACCAAAAAAGAAACCTGTCTCATCTTCTAAGGCACAAAATGGAACCTGCGTCCAAAATGAGTCAATTATAGGAGTTGGAAAGAAAAATCGGATTTGTTTGTGGCGACAGTGTGTAAAGATGACTCATTGGTAGCTACATATGTCCCCAAACAGGACTCCTTATGTCACTCCATCTCTCTTTTTGACCTCTCCATCTTGTCTCTCTCCTTGTGCCGCCTGCTCTCTCTGCCCTAATGAAGTCACGCTGCCGTGTCTGGTTGTGTGCTCGCTCTGACACGCACGGACAGAGTTCTTCTTGTCTCTACTAAAAGCCATTAACCCCTGAAATGATGGGCTGAGGCAGCACTTCTGGCATCATTCATAAAGTATGAGATCCAGTTACCTCATGTGGCTTGTTTCTCTAAACTCTGGAAGTAATGAGAGACAGGCAGGGCAGTAACTTCGAGTCTGGAGTTTTACCTACAGAGAAATTTATGCTTTAAAGGTTAAGTCCAACTGAGCCCCATGGAATATTAAATACAGGCTCTGATTTGCTATTTTTACATTTTACACAGGTAATATATGTATTGGTTGTTTTCTTACACAATAATAGTTATCCTCTAAGCTTGAACGTAGACCACAGCAGAAGGATCATCATGTACCCCTAAAAATGTGTGAACAAAGGCAGGCGTGTCGGTAAATATAAAAACTTAATCTCAGGTTTGATGTGATCTCTGAAAAGATTTTAAACACATTTATTTCTGCTCAGGAAACACTGAAGAACTGTGTTTTAAGCTTTTAAGGAGTCCAAGTCTTAAGAAAGCCCTTGTTAAATTTTACAGCACTATAGCGGGGAGGTTGTACGATGAAAATCATAAAAAAAGATGTGGTGCTTTTTCAAGGTTGTAAGATTCTTAGAATTTCTGAAATGAAAATATAAGAAAGGCAAAAGTGAACCTGCTTTCTCAGTTGAAAAAAAAGCTTTTTGTTTTACATTTTGTTACTTCTAATGCTCAAGGACAATTTTACTTCTTATTCGTGTAGAATACCATGTTTCTTTTAATACTGTCAACATTCCTCTGTAAACCTCCATCCGCCTTTTAGTGTAAACCAAGGAAGACATGAAATATTGCGAGATGATGCTTCATTATGACAAATATCTACAATCATATTCAAATGAGGCTCGTTTGTCATATTGACAGTAGCTTTTGAATGAAGACCTTTAAGCAGGTTTTTAACCTTCATGCATGAATTTTGATCCTTTGTGTCAGAATTTTTTTCCAATTTTTTTTGATTTTCTTAAGGCAAAAAAAAAAGGTAGGAAAAAAAATTTTGTAAAAAAAATTTTTTTTTAATTTTATTTTATTCAGGTGATCAGTTGTAATTTTCTCCAAATACAAAGTTATTTGAAAAATACATCAGTAGTGTTGTTCTTTAGGGGTTATTTGATGTCACAATATGTTTTTTTACCTGCAAGAGTCGTCTAAAGTAGAAGGAGGGACCGAGTCAGTTGGCATGCGTTTTTGTCAGTCGGCCATATTGGATTTAACAAAAATAATTTCTTGCATTTGCAGCTGATGGCCAGTAGTTGATAGTGTATTTTATGATGCATTAGTGTCCACTTCAGTGGTCTGTGTGCATTTATAACATAAAAATCCACAAGATGCACAAGAAAATGGCTTTTAGATAGCTGTCCACTGTTGGGACCAGTAAACTTATTTTCTTCTATTTCTACTTTGTGTGAAATTTTATACTCCAAATTTAAAGAAAGGCATTTCTAGTGTTGAACTCGTTAAGGTATTAATTTTACAGGCGTTTATTTCCCATTTCCAGCAGCTGTTGAGCTTCAGGTGAGTTATATGCTGGATTCACTTACTCTCATTTAGTCCAGTATGCTTTGTTATGTCAATCATTTTCATTTACCAACAAAACAAAGAAAAAGCTTCAGAGCAAAACTCTAATCCTAAAAATGTCAATAACTTTTAGCTGTTTAAAAAACATAAAGAGAATATATGAGTTTGGTTTATTATTGACTGTTTTATACAGTAAGCTAACGAAACAACATAGCAGCGTTAGCTTACCGTATAGCCGTAAGCTGACTTGCTACTCTGTAGTACTAAGTAGTTACAACTGTACATAATTACAACTTATGCACAGATGTAATTATTTCAGATAATTATAACAGTGTACAAGCAAAGACTGGCAGCAGAACCAGGATGTCGATGACAGAACCACTGTGTGCCGCTGTGACTTGGTAAAAAAAACAAAAAAACATTTTAAACACGCTTGTCTTTGTTTTAGTCATTGCAGATCCAAAAACGTCATCATAATGTTACTGGAGTGGCAGCACTTCCACTTAGTTCCTGGACCTTTAGTTCTACTGCTGCTATGCTTTTTCAGTTTCCCACTGGTTTAACTTTAGATAGCAGAATCCTACAAAGTTTGCTGCAACAAACTTTGTAGACCATAGCTCACAAATAAATAAGTGAGCTATGTTCATTTGTCTTATACACAGACATCCTCCACAAAGTGCTGCTCTCCCAGCGGATCTAACCAGCTGGAGTTGATCACTACTCTTCCAAATAGTGCACAGGCTCAGCTGTGCTGTCTGTTGTGATATTCACTGGAAGAACTTTTCCACATTTGCCATGATCAAGCCACGTTTAACCCGTCATGGAGACATTAAGGTGGTCTTCATCAACTGTAAAGAGAAAAAAGAATTACCAATATTAGCATAATGTTTTGATATGCTTTTACTCTTTTGTAATTTCAACATGTTAAAATTGATAATTTTTTAAAACGGGGTGGTCTGTAAGGAAAAAAAGTGACCAATTAGCTCACTAATCAGGACAAATGTAGAAAAAATAATAATGTAAAGTTGTGCTAAACATAAACATGTGAAAACTTGGTCACATTTCTTTCACTTTTACTGTCTGAGATCTTCACGATGTCCCGTTCTTTCGGCCAGCTGTCTGATACTCTACCTCTCCCAACAAGCAGAGGGAAATTTATCGTGAATATTTTTAGCGTTACTAACTTGCTTTCTTATAATGATGTTTTTTATCCGACCTTTACCGATAGTATAACATTTCAATCAATACTTAAATTTCTGTGTTGTGCTGTGTTATGATTCTTCAGTCGTGTTTGTATTTTGATAATTTCTTTGTTTATATTTGATACGTTTTACCCTATTAGTTCTTTCCTTTATGTTTGGCTTGTTGTTTTTTAACATGTGTTCTATTTTTTATGCATTTGCGTTTATTTCTCTCAGATCTGTGTTAATCTTTATCCTGTGTTTTATAATTTTGTGAATCTTAGTTTAGCTCCCTTTGTGTTCATTTGTCTCTCGTTCGGTTTATTTGCTGTCTTTGTGCCACAGCTTTTCCACACCCCCTCTGCCGCAGTATTTTTCCTCCTGCTTTATCGTAGTTCCTTGCTGGATTCTTTCATTTCTATCCTCTCAATGCTAACATTTCCTGCCATGTGTGTGTCTCACATAATGAATGATCATTTCATTTCAATTCACAAGTGTCTTATAATGCAACACTTGATGTTTTTGGACATCGACGGCAGCAGATGAGATAACATCACACCTCTTTCTGCATCTAACTTGTCCTCGCCCAAAAGTAACAACAGCAGCAAAAGGGGACAAGATGAAAGGTCAGATTACAGGAGTGTCCTTGTTGTTATTCCAGTGTTTTTATGGTAAATTGTATCATGGAAAGCAAACCAACAAATTTCTTATTTTTTTTCAATTCAAAACTCTAGTTTTTGTCTTCACTTCACAGTTTAACAATTAAGTAAACTGAAAAATGGCAACATTGCTACTAAACGCATAAAGTCACTGTAACCTGCAGGGAAAGTGAAAGGCATAGAGTTAGCTTGTCCTTGCGCTCAGGACTGAACCTACGTGTTGATTTGATGATGTGACCATGAGATGGAGGGGGAGGGGGGGGGGGAGGAAGTGACAAAATTCTGTGTCACCATGGCAACGGGAGACTGCAGAGAAATCAGTCTCTCTGTTTTAATCTCTATTTAAATCATCTTTGAAAAGAATGGGATGGTTTTGTGACAATATCTGTGAGTGTGTGAAGATGTTGGGGTGTGTGTGTGTTTTGTGATTGGGAGGACCAGAGAACGAATCTCTGCAGAATTTCAGCCCATGTCTCCTTGTGTACTTTTCTCTCCTCTCTCTTTTTCACACACACACACACGCACACACACGCATACAGCTTCATTCTTTCTCTCTGCCGGTGTATAGATTTTTTTTGGCACTGGCCTTGTCTTGTCTCTGCACGACGCCGCATGTTAGAATAGCAATCAACTGGCCTCATTTGGTCCCGTCTCCTCGTATACATGAGAAGACCTTTCCTCCCCAGAGCATTCTGAGCTGTGCCTGCTTTCTTTACTGAGATATCTGACTACTTAGTTGCTTCACTTCACCTTTGCTGGTCGAAGGTGAAAATCAAACATGAAAGAAAACATGAAAAAATGTGAAATATGCAGAAAACAGCTATTCTTTCTTCATCTCGAAGTTGTGATTTATTCACTCCAGTAAATGATGAAACTGCAATGTGAACTTTTTGTTCATACTGAAAGTGAACACAGTTATGGCTCCATATTTTGCTACTACATTTCTCCTCTGGAGTTCACAGTACTACTGACATTTAGTTTGGTAAATATGCAAATCAGAGTCTCTGCTGACTTTACAAGAGTAATCAGAATATTTTGTCCTCCTGCATCCGACGAGAGCAAGGTCATCTCGAGGTCAGGTGAGCCAGCTGATTGCATACTACGTGGGAACAGCAACAAATGCTAAAGAGAAAAATGAGTCTAGCATACTAAAACTTCAGCAATATTTTGGTCAGAAAACATTGATTCCTAATTTTGTAGAATTGAGAATGATCCCTTTTAAAGAACCTTCAGAACTTTTTGTCACAATCCTTGAAATAAAAATAACAAATTAGACCAAGTTAAAATGGGCAGATCCATAAGACAGCAGTCGGCCTCAGCCTGATTAGTGTATGAATATTTACATCTTCCTTTGATATAATTATAATATTCTGAAATTTTTCCTTACTTTATATTCATTTGATTCATGCAGTAATGTGACTTGTGTGGATTTCAAAGCAGTTTAAATCCACACATCCTGGAAACTTTGACTTGCCTGAAAGTTTGCTTTTTCCTAGTGCCAGCTCTGGTTACAAGACAGTTGCATCAAACAGCAACAAAAAGATGAGCTCAGTCTGACTCAAGCAGACGTTGCATTAAATTATAATCAGCCTTAAATTACTGATTGATTTTTCTGCCCAGCACTACACTTAGCACAAGAAATCTATTCAACATTTAATGTTAGCAACCTGTACAATTCAGTCACTACTCTATTTTTTCCTGCACAAATAAAGTAATTTTTATTGTAATATCTGTCACTCACTCTCTTCCCCACTCATTTTTTTTTTGTTTCTCCTCTTTACAGCCTCGTTTTTATGCAGCCTTTGTGTCTCAATGTTATGCAGAGGCCAGGGGTGTGCAGCTGCTGCACAGTCCCCAGCCTTGTTAATATTTCAGATAGTCAGAAGCCAAGGCAGATCCCTGTTTTTTTCTACCCAAAAGGAAAGGCTGTCTCCTCATTTAACCTCCAGCTCCCAATCTCCATACTAACCAGAGCTGCCAAAGTCTCAAGTAGACGCGCTGATTGCTCCCCGTGGTTCAGGTTTCCCCTCAGCCTTCTTTACAAAAAAAACTAAACAAAACAGGCTTTGCAAACTGACAAAACTTTAAAACTATTATTTTAGTACCATCAAAACAACATTTTTTTGGACTGAAAATATCTCGAGTGGATAAAGTAAATGACGGAAACCCAAACAGTGCTTCTACTTTCATTTAACCTCAATAAATCCTCTTGATGATGGAAAGTTGAACTAATCAGATGTACACAGCAACATATGGACCAACCATGTGCTACAAACCAGCTAATCCTATCAAATTATGGTAGCTAATACATTTCCCCCTATATACTTAGCATCAGATAAATATTTTATGATTTAAAAGTATTCACACCCACATTGAACAAGATGTCTAACTGATTTCAGCACAGTTTTCTTGCTGGCTGAAAGATCATTCGGGTTTCTGCCTTAAGTATTAAATTCTTTAGTCTCTCTTTCGTCTTTTATCAGTCATTGCCTGTCTTCAAACGAAACGCTGAAACTGCTTCACACAGACATGCTTTGAAGTTACAGTTTTACATTTTACTTTATCTTTGAGCTCTGAGGTCACACAGGACTGGGACTAAAAGCTGCAGGTAAATTTTGGGTTTTCGTACCCAAAATTTACATGAATTTACCGTTCAGGCTGTTTAAATTGATGTCTGCTTTCACCCAAAGTCTTGTCTCTGTTTTTAACTTGAAGAGAGAAACAACTTGGGCACAGAAAGAAGATGGTATGCATCAGTAAAGAGGACAATGGTGGAACAACCCAGAGGGGTTCCCATTAAAAATGACTCTAAAGCCTCAGGCATAAAATTTAATTCAGAGTTCAGAGAAATAATTTCATGCAGAAATTATTATGGGAGTAGTTATTTTTATTTCTACACTCCGCAGAAAGAAGCTTCATTCTGCAGGCTCAAAATATGGTTTTAATGTTTTAAAAACATCTTCTCCATCTTTGGAAATTAAATACCTTATCTATAGTGCTGTGAATCTCTGTCAGTATATCAACATCAGTGGGTTTTTATCAAAATTTAAGACTCTGGCACCAGCTAAATGCGCAGTGCGCTGAGGTCTATGACAGTGAAACGGATGTAGCTGAAAACTAAGAAGTTATTATTATGGCAGCTGAATGGCTTTCTGCTTAAAAGTAAGCAGTGAGAAGTGGAGTGGTTAGTATGATGTTGATGCTGTGGTCTGGACACGTTGGGAGGTATATGAGCCATAAAAACCAGGAAGAATGAGCTTAGTGTTCAGGCCAATGAGCAGCTGTCTCCTGGTGACCCAGGCTGTTGCTGTCCTTTGTTTTCATTTCCGTTTTTATTTAGGATGACATGAACATTTCGTTGGACTTTCTGTGATATTTGTACGTCTACATAATTTATTATAATTTAAATTGATTGTTTTTATCAACGAGTCCTGATGTAAATAAACACATGGAGTCACCTGGAATATTCTATCAAGATACAATGAGAACTAAAAAATATTGATCTGACATAAACTTAGATTATTATAGACAGAAAAAGGGATCCATAAGTTACAAACTATTTAAAAATATACATAGTAATATAGACTACTTAACATTTTATCACAAAGAGAAGCTTTGAATTTTTAATGTCTAGACTAAGATTACTTGGTGAGATGTTGTGTTTTTACAGTGAAGGCTTCTGATGCTGCTTTCTTTTCGCCTTTTTTGACCCAATGATGACATTACCTCACAATTCTCATCAGTTTTTCTATCACAAATGAGCCACATTTCAAAGTTAAATGTTATCTGAACATTTCACTTTCAAATAAAACTTTCTTGTTTTCTGTAATACTTAGTTCCTCCACCAGTAGGTTTCATTCAAGTGTAGGAAACAATAGCTGCAAATTTGTAAAAGAGCAGCTAAAAAGTAACTTTTTCATGCCTTTTGACGCCCCGTTTGACCATGCCACCCTGAGATGAAGGCCCATATCCAAAGTAACCACTGCTTAAAAGGATCAAATCATATTTTATTAGTCTTGACAAACAACACTTTTGGTGGTGGTGATAAAAGTTCCCCTCCCCGCAGTAGAATAAATCCTAAGGTTCTGGTTAAAGATAAATCACATGCCAGAACACTTTTTGTTTCATTATTTCGGTTCCAGGTGTGACAGTCTGACTGATGCTACCTGGAGCTGTTTCAAGTCTAATCTCACATTTGATCCCTTGGAACCAGAGCTTGTGTCACAACTGACCTGATTGTGCTGGACTGCGCAGGACGCTTTCATAAAGGAGTGACAGCATGTTCTATAAGATGGGCATCCTTGGAGAAACGCTTCGTTTTACAGGATGTGAAGGTCAAATCTCCTCAATTGCTTGATTGACACCAACGACGAAGAAAGTAAATCCAGAACAAAGCTGCTGCTTCAGAGCTTCAAAGACAAATGATAATTTTGAGTGAAACCCAAATGGAAAAATCCAGTTATTTGATAAAATGTTTGTGTAAATAGAACCAACATTTTTTTTTGCAGAGAGGTTTTTTGGTGACATGCTTTACAGCTTGTAAGTACAAGGATTGTTCTTCCAATTAAAGAAAACATCAGTAGTGCCACTTGAACTGCAAGGCTTACATTACCAATCATCCTCATTGTGATGCCATTTGCTGTCAGGAAATGAGTCTTTGTTTCACAAAAGGTTTGATAATAAACGTCCTACTTCAAAGTGGTTCTAGAGGAGTAATGTATAAAACCCCAACAAATTTAAGAATGCATATTGCACAGTGTAATTAAAAAATCACAAAAGGTGACATTATCATATCAAATGTGACATTATCATATCAGATGAAATCCGCAACACTGGTTTATAGCTCTCTTTTTTTCTTTTGCTTGAGATATACCACTCATACCTATACTTAGGTAGGACGGCAGGGCAGGTCACTGATTTTCTTTCTGAATCACCCTTCCTCATCTCCCAGGGTATGAATATAAATAAATACTAAATATCTATACCCATTAATGGTGACTTAGACCTCAACATTCGGTTCACCTGACTGGTGATGCTGTGTTCATGACAACTCAGAAATATGGAACAAAACCTTTCCTGGATCAAGTAAAAGTAAAATGCGCAATTAAATAGTGAAATATGGAGCAATTCTGGCAACTGCGTAAAAGCAAACAACATTGTAGACGTCTCCCATTGCTCTCTGTTAGCATATGGAGGCTAAACGTTAATGACAAAATGAATAAATGCCTATTCCCTTTTCAGATGAGACAGAAACCTCTGGATGGACGGAGGGTAGTTACGTAAATATTATTTCAGTTTTTGGAGTTTGTATGTTAGACCTTTAATCTCTGGATTTTAAACAGATGGAAAACATTGAAAAACTCCTGCTCTGTCCACAGGTTTACTTCCCATGATGACTCTCAAACTGTAAACACCAAAGAAGATATTGGAACAGGTTTTCATGTAATTATGAATTTTCCAGACCCTTTATTAACCCTGTGACTCTAGAAGTCTCCAGGTCTACTGAACATTTATGTTTTCCTACAGAATTCACTGAAATAAATTTATCTCCAAGTTCCAACTTAAAAGTGGTAGAAGAATGGAAGTTAACATATGTGGATATTAGAAAAAAAAAACAGTTTCTCTAACTTTTCCCACTATCTGCCTAATTTAATCCAGCACATTTTGTATATTAAATATTTAGACATAAATACTTTTACTTTTTTTTTTTTTTTTTTTTTTTTTAGCAAATCTTTTTCAAATAACAAAAACTGTAGAGATTCACTTCCAAATGATAAAAAAAAGCAATCCATAAATTGTTTTCAAAGCTGGGTGAGAAGTGCTCAATGAGTTTTTCTAGGTCGGAGTGTATTCATTTCAGTTTCTCTTGCTATTTAACGACTCCATTGTTATCACTGCAGATCAGCTGAATTAACACACACACAAACACACACACCGGTGACATGCTCATTGATTCCAGATTAATACAGAGTAGCTGTGAACACACACTGCAGAAATAATCAGCTGTCACCAGGAATATGGCAGAAGTATATGTGAGTTTTAGGAGGATTTATGGCAGTCATTTACGCAGAGGTTTACAGTTGTGGGAGCTGGAAAGGAAATGTGTGGCTGATGAAAAATAATCTGTCAATCTGTCTGCCCTGGGTAGAATCTCAAACCCAGGAATCTGACAGTAGGAATGAAATATGATGTGAAATGTAAAATACACCAGCGGTGAGACACTTTGCTCAGTGGGTCCTCATTATCCAACTCCCTCCTTTTCCTTCTTTTGTCTCACTTTCGCTGGTCTGACCCTGATTCCTTCATCTCCATGGCCTCTCAGTCTGTCTCTGTCTCCTCTAGCCAATCTCTTTCTGAGCCTAGCTGGGCTGTGAAGTGTTACTCAGCTTCAGCCTCATCACAGTTTTGATAGCAAAGAAGGAGTGGAGTAAGAATGAGAATGTGTGAGGAAAAAAGTGTTTTCTGTTTCCCATTGCCTGAGGTTTTCTGTGAAACGAATGCATCATAAGGGAGAAATGAAGTGTGACTTTTAGGGAAAATGTAAACAGCTGTCTGAGGGATTACTTTCTAATTTCACTAAAAAACAATTTAGATTACGAACATGTTAAGATTTAGCTTCTCATACAAACTAAATGAACAAATCCTCAGTTGTTTGCGTCCTCTGCTTATGGAGAAACATCCAGGTCAGCAGCGTCCCAGTTTGTATTGTTGTTATCTGTTGTAGCAGCCAAGTAATTAACCCACACAAACCCTCAGAGAAACCATTATTATTTAACCACAAGACTAATATATTGTTGTCAACAATAATTTACACCTCCAGTGGTGCAAATAGGAAGGCAGTGATTGTCAAGTAGTAGTTTTATTTAAGAAAAGGGTTGAGCACTATTGAAATTTCTCTGCTTGTTTGTCCAAAATGATTTTTCCTGAACTCTAAAACTGTTTGCGTGTTTTGTGAACTCGACTACAGACAGGAGGAAGGAAGGCTCAAGGACAGCAAAGGTTTAATAATGCAAACGTCTAGACTTAAAGAAAACAGAGCCCAATGCAGAAGTAGTGAAACAGTAGAAACTGAGAAAATAACTTGACAAATGAATTAACAAAATCCCTGAAATTGTGAAAATGTCAAATAGAACTAAAGCCCCGAAAATACCTTAAAAATGTAGCCCCTCAACAAAACTCTTCAGCTATCTCACACAATAACAATATGGTGTAACACGTAGCCGTCCTTAATCTTCTGTTTATCAGTCCAGGATTAATTATCTAACTTGGGGGTTAGAAACCAAGCAGGAAACTTAGGAAAAGTTGAATAATAGGTTCAGGAGAACACAGAGAATCTAACTAACCAACAGCTAAATGAGAACGTCTCAAGCCGGGAGCAGGAGAGGAAAGAATGAAGACACTCAACACAAATCAGTTCGCCAATATCAAGAGACGTGACTAACAGCAAAAGGAGTAGATGAGAACCAAAACACTTACAACTGTGGATAATGACATTATCCAGTGACAAGTCAAGGCGTGTGTTTACTTTACCAAACATAAAATTCTGTAAAATTAAGAGAAAAAGAAGATTTTATAAAATGTAAGAAAAAACAACAAAACTTATTTCAGAGTCTCTGGAATTAGGAGGCTTAATGGAGGCAGAAATAACTGGATTTCTCTGACTTTTACCTCCATTTGTTTCACTTTAGTTGACATTTATTTATTTTCTTTCTCTAGTTGATCAGGTTTAAGTGAAGTTTTCTTAATTAGAACAGATTAGAGAATTATGTGACATTTCCTTTTCTAGGTAAATTGGAATGAAAAGATTTACTTTTAGTATACCTCTGACCTTATCTAGAACAACAAACATTGAAGTTTGGGAAGTAAGCTTCTCACTGAGGTTGGTAACTTATCAGTGGACACACACTCTCTGGTTCAGTTCGTTCATTATTTACCAGGATATTAAATTATTTACTTCTATTTGACCAAGGAAAAATCCCTTTATACAAGATTTCTCTAAACAAGACCCACAACCCTTCATGTCCTGTTTTTTTTTTTTTTTTTTTTTAATAAGGTTTAGGCTAAAACCAAGAAATCATAAAACAGCTGCATAGAGTCTTGACTAAATTCCTCCCACTGTGTTAATGTTTTTCCTATAACATTCAAACCGGCAGCCTCCTGCGTCGCCTCAGTTTTCCAAATTCAATATACGAGTGTGTGTGGAGTGGGGATCTGTTCATCAGACTTCTCTTTAGTTAAACCTGTTGGACTAATGGGTTAAGAAGAGATGTCTGATGAGTGAAGACCCGCCGCTGCTGGAGGCTGGGTGTTGTCCGTGGTGCTGAATGGCAGCCACGGCAGCGGCAGAGCAATGCTCGGCTGCTTTCATTCAGGTGCAGCTCTCACAAAGTGCTTTTTAACACCTTCTGCAAGGCTTTAGCTGATGTAATTGATCGTGTCATCTCGCGCCTCTCGGGGTGAATCCCATCCCACTCTTCGGCACATGAGACCCGTGCCTGCCAACCTGATAGGCAGTC
Source organism: Girardinus metallicus (assembly GCA_903067095.1). Lineage (NCBI taxonomy): Eukaryota > Metazoa > Chordata > Actinopteri > Cyprinodontiformes > Poeciliidae > Girardinus > Girardinus metallicus. The sequence goes on from CAEGAE010057573.1 coordinate 23,289, forward strand.
ATGCCACACACGGAGTTAATTCAGATGCCTGCTCCCGAACAAGATGAAAGATTGTGTTTGTTACAGCGACTTGAACCGATCCCCTTGATACTGTAAGCTTGCTGCACTGCAGCCTCTTTTTATTTTTCTCCGCTGGTATTTTCTGCACTCCTCCGCTCACCTTCAACTACCAAAAAGCGAAGCTTTCAAGAAAACATGTTCTGAAGAGTTCTCCTTTACCCAAAAAATGAAAATCACAGAAGTGCAGAGATTTTGTGTCTTTCTGCACCGTACTTCGTCCTTGTGTGTGTGTGTGTGTGTGTGTTTCCTCAGACACATGCTAAGTAACAGAGACAGAATAAAAAGAAATACCTCTATACTCATGCAGAGATAAGAGCATGCTAGTGAAAAATAATTACATCTATTGGGACTCGAGAATCTCTTCTCGTGTGCAGCACACACAAGAATGCACATATGTAACAGAAGTTGATAAATACACGAATTCTCCCGCGTTCGTTCTGCATATTGGATTCAAACTGTTCTTCATTTGGCTTCTGGCTGATTGGGAGTGGGTTTGGCTGCCATATTACTGCTGCTGTAGAAATTAGGAGGACATGTGTGTCACCTGGGAAGTCTGATACGCTGCTGCTGGAGAGACGAGTTTTGGTTTGGTAAAGAAGTTCTGCTGCAGTCGTGCCAGTTCACTGAGTCATGGGATGGAAAAAGTAATAAATCTGAACTTGCGGACCGTGTAGAATAATGTATTAATATAAACCTCCATTTTGGAGTTTCTAATTTAATTGCTTGGACTTTCATTACATCTCCAACTCTCCCACCTGTGCTTTCGAAACAGCAAGCAAAAATAATCCCGACTGCAATGAAAAGATAAGAATTCACTCCACGCCGGGGGATAATCTCCTGATAATGTGTTGTGCAGCAGTGAGGTGTGCAGCGCAGGTAGCTGGTGGTAGTCATTTAAAAGTCCCATTACCAGTCGCACAGACAGCCTCGCCGCTGTGGGATTTACAGAAGTATTGGTCCTCTGAGAGGCTGGAGTTACCAACACCGGTGCAACAAGGATTGCTCTTCCAAGAGAGAGTCACTTATGAGATTAGGGAGCAGAAATAGATCAGGAGCAGCAGTTTGGGTTGTATTTTTATTTTCAGTTTGTTTTTCCTCTCTCTCTGTTTCTCTGCTGGCCTGCTCAAGTCAAAATTAGTTGCTGTATTGCAGTGCGGGAAGAGACTGTGACTCAGTTCCAGTTGGTTGGATGGCCTGTATTTTACTGGGGGGCTGTTTTCATTCCCCTCCAAACTTTTTCACCAAGTGGCATTTACAAATCTGTTTGAATTTTATTGGGGTTGTATGCAATAGAGCAATATGGAGTTGTACATGTTTGTGAAGTGGAAGCAATATGAGGCATAATTTTCAGATATGAGTAGACTACACAAAAATTATACTCAAGTAACAGTAGTACTACTACAACAAATTTCTACTCAAGTCAAAGGTACAGTGTGGTAAAAAAAACAACTCCTAAAAGTATATTTCTTTTTCAAACAGTTTACTCAAGTAAATATAAATAGTTACTACCCAACTCTGATAGTTTTAAAACATTTTCTTAATTAAAACTCAGAGGAGTGTAGGGTGATTAATTTCAAGAAACTCTCCCAATAAATTCTATCGCATCCAGTTTAACAGTCACTTAACTAGTCATCCAATTGTGTGTAATTCATTTTCGGTGTAAATTTAGGTGTTTTATGAACAAAAACCATGTAGACCAAGGAACAAAGCAGGCAGGTTGGGAATAAAGTTATGGGGAATCTTAAAGTAGAGTTACTTCTGAAAAACCTGAAAACAGACAGATCTACATCTAATTCAGAATCTGTGGCAAAGCTGTAACTGTTGTTCATGTAAGCTGTCCATCCAATCTGGTTAGGAATTAAATGTTTAGCACAGAAGAACTCGCAAAACTGGTATCTTGTAGAGACATGCCTGAATGCTCTTCAGAGGAATCTGCAAAGTATTAACAATTGCAAACTTTTCCGATTTTTGCAAAACATAAAAAAAGAATCATTTTTCTTTCACCTTACATTTAAACACTCCTTTGAGTTGGTGAATCACGGAAAATCTGTTGAGGTTTGCGGCCATAGTGTAATTTACTGTGCCAAAGGGGGAGGGGTATGAGTATGGTGAAAACTTTCACAACTACCGTCAAACTGACATTAAACCTCAGTACTTTTATTATCCATCTTTTATTTTCTGCATAATCCGGGGTGGAGTTGAGGAAGCAGTAGCCTAAGCAGAGAAACTCAGACTTTTCTCTTGCCAGCCACTTGAACCAGTTCACACAGTGGGATGACATTTAATGTTTTTCTGGCTAAAGACCAAAATCTTGGATTTGGAGGTGATTGACTGAATCCCAGCCACTTCACACTCATGGAAAGGTATTAAACTTAGTTAAGATCTGGTGTATTTTATGCCAACATATAAACTACTAGCAATGATAGACTAGGTGACTCTAGCTCTTTGTTTTAACTATTCAAATGTGGGTGTAAGTTTAACCAACTTGGCTTTTGCTCATCTCCACTCACTGTTTCTTCAACATTGCAGCATTTCTTCTTTTTAATCAGCAACTTATCTTCACTGACAGCTGAACTCCAAGTTATTTTTCTTTTTCTAAGGAATAAAATTCCCACAATCTGGGATCACAGAGGTGGCTAACTGATGGATCAATGATTTGTGGCAGACAATTGTTTATATCCATCCCTGGATCAATGGGCTCCTCCTCCTTTCATCGAGAAGCTGAGTTCATCGGGTCACGGCTTCATTATTTATCAATATTAAACACAGAACTGTCAAGTACACATTTGAGTCAACATAAAGGCTTCGGTCAACACATTTGCAGACTTTCTTTTATCATTTAAGTAATTACTGTACATCACGCTATATAATCTCTGGGACTTTGTCCTAGTGTTTTGCTTTGTTTAAGAATTTGTCTTTTATTTCCAGATTCAGCTCATTCCTTAGCCATTTTCCTTTTGTTCGTCTTGTCATGTATTATTTCAGATTTCTCTGACCTTTGGTAAATCCTTGAGTTTCCTTTTTAAAAGTAAATTTCTTTGTTTTCACCTTACATTTTGGTTCTCCTCTTTGCCACTTCATGTCACATCACAACTACTACACAAGTTTATTTGATCTGATTTTATAGAGGTTAATCTTGCAGATTAAACTGGTAAACTAAAACATTTTTCACACCCTCTCATTGCTTTTGGCCAGTCGCCTAAGCTGTGTTTTCTGTTGGTAATCCCTGAGGCATGTCTGATGCATTTGCTTCCTGGTGGAAGTGTTGTGATGTCCATAAAGCTAGCTTTTAGGAAGATGGCTACAACAGCTCTGATTGACAGTACCTGCGCTCGTTCTATACCACCTCCATGATTACAGCTGCATCTTTGAGTGCACTGATTTTCTTTCTAGTTGCCTTCTGACAACACTTTGTCATTTTCAATCTATTCTTTTCTTTTCTGTGAATTATCTGCCTTGCTGAAGATGCCCAGAGAGTCAAAGTGGACAGATCCTCAACTGAAAAAAATGTAAGATTTGCAGGTCTTTTCATAATCATGTTGCAAAGGCTAACAGGAAATAAAAAGTACACTTTTTCTAAAGTACTTATATTGCTGATAAGAAATCCTCTGTGTTTCAACTAATGAAAGAAAAGTTTGAAATGATTAAATTGGCATTATTTTTATACTTATTTCAAAGGAACATTTAGGTTTTTGGTATTTATTTGACCTAATACCACACTGTCCAAATTTGAGGTTTTGGTATTTTGTTGACCTGAAGCAACATATGGACATTTAGAATAATCTCTTTCTTTCACAGGATTAATTATAACTGTATTCAAAACCACACACCGCAGATTTAACAATACTATACAATGATGAAGTTAAAAATTGGTTTCTCTAAATTCTCCCTAGGTGTGGGGGTGTGCGTGTGTGTGCATGGTTGTTTGACCTGTCCAGGGTGACCCCGCCTCTCGGCCGGAACGTTAGCTGGAGATAGGCACCAGCGCCCCTCCAGACCCCGCTAGGGACAAGAGTGTTAGAAAATGGATGGATGAATGGATGAAGTTAAAACAAAAAAAAAACTAAGTGTTTCTTACTTCATTACTCCAAACAAATCAGGGACATTTTTTGGACATGTTAGTGTATCACGTGCATCTTAACATTTCATGTTTGATTTTATAAGATTGTATACGTTGGCATGAGTAGTTGCAGTAAATAGTTTACTTACTCATTTCCGACATTTCAGTTGCATCACCCTTAATTCACAACTGATTCAGTAATATGCTTGTATTTCATGGCTGTAGATCATTAAAAGAAACATAGACCTTCAGAATTACAAATAAAGCATTTAGTGGTGGAATTGTCACTCTGTTTTAGATGTGTGAGAGTGAATAAATATTCAATAAAATAAATATTCAATAAAACTGAATTTCTCAATTCAGTTTTATTGTTTTTGCACCATTTCACAAGAAGGAGATTAAAAAACAAAGAGTCAGTGTAATCCAATCATATTTGCAGATTCCAAGTTAACATTCCAGATTATCAAACAGTGCAATAAAGTTCAGTTTATCATTCAAACTGGTTATAAAACTGGTACTGCATATGGGGTACAAAGTTAATCAAACATCTTGTTTATTTTAGTTTTTGAAGGTTTAGCTAAAGTGCTACAAACATGCATATGTCCTTTCCACGTGCCACATCAGTCTGTAAGGAAAACATTTGAGTTTAAACATCTGGGTTTTAATTTTACTTCAAAAACAGACAATTAAAAATAGCATTTTCTCTTACATGGAGGGAAGTGTGCAACACAGGCGTGACAAAAGCAAATGATCCACTAGACTAGAATTCAGTGAGGATAAAGTTGTCCTATCAGGAACCTACGTGATTGATGCTTTCTTTCTCCAACTACACTTTGTCCCTGTAGTCTTTCAAATCAACATGGCTGAGACCGCAGAGCCTTTGATGGCTGTAATCAGTTTCCATGCTGTTCTTCACAAAGCATTCCTCATGAAACAAAATGACACTGACGGGAACCTAAAGAAGCGTCGGGTTCTAAATCACTGCCAGAAGCCAGTTGATTCAGGGAAATTCATAGATACGTTTTGTTTGGCTTCTCAAACACTCATTTTTTTTTTTTTTTTTTTTTTTTTAGTTCGGTCACACAGCTTCACGGGAAATTACACATGATTAAATGACTGTTGATTCTGTTTATTTTGGCATAAATCCAGCAGGGCTGTATTCAGAAATCTAATAACATTTTTCACATGGGTGAAAAACAAACAAGTGCACACAGGGAGAGGTGTGCACTTGTGCGAATATTAGGAAAAGCCTCAAGCAATCAATAAAACAAATTAGCTGGGCAAATGAAGCAAAAAATGAGTAAGCTAAGAAAGGGGAAAAAAATGTCATCAATTTCTCTTGACCTTGTATCTTTGTGTATTACTCTTCATCAGCCTTAATCAGTGCATTAGTCAGCATTTTCTGTTCTATTAAGGGGGTTTCAAGCCTTGTTAGAGGACCCGCTGTAGAGAGTGTTTGGGTGTGTTTGGAGTAGCAGAGCACAGACTGTGCTTTGAGTCAGCAGACAGGAGTGGAACTGAATGTTAAAATGACTAAATGCTAAATGCCAGCTCAGTAATGAGAAACTGTCTGAAGCTGTCAGCAGCCGCCTGGACCAAACGCTCCAGTTTGATTAAGACTCGTATCGTCTGCGTCCCACAAACAGAAAGCAGACGGCACTCTAAAAAGATCATGTTTTCAGGCAGAGAGAAACATTTGTTCATTTACCCACTGACATATCTGCATTTCTCAAAGTTGTTTGATGTGTTTAACAAGTTTGTGGAGGCTATATTCTGTGTGTGAGTCTGTCGCTCTCTCTCTGTGTGTGTGTATGAGTAATTTTTGGAAACTGCTCTGATACACATAAAACAGAATATTTTTGTTAATTATTCTTCTGTTCTTTGATGTAGAAGGCTTTCATCAACTTCTTTCGGGCTGATTTCTTATTCCAAGGCTAAGATCCTAGCATCGAGTAAGGTGACTAGTCGTAAATGTTTTGTGGAGTTCTGCTTCCTGTGCAGTTTGTAAATTTGCTGCAACCTTCTTTGAAATTGTAGCTCAGATGTAATGTAAAAGTATTTTAAGGAAATCTGGAAAAGAATACAGGAAAAATGTCTCTGCATATACGGATATGTATTTACAATTTTTATGTTTTATACAGTTTAAATAAGTGAATTCATCGTACGTCACGTTATTTCCTTACACATACAAAACACCATTTTACTGAACTATGAAACTCACTGAAATTTTCAAATAGTTGAAACAAATGGCATTCTTTAACTTATGTGCAGCATGTAAGTAGTGATTTTTCAAATAATAAAAAAGATAGTACAGCAATTTAATTTGTTTAAATACCGGTACATGCTCTCTTCTTTAACACCTTCAAATCAGCGCTGTAAACAAATATGTTCTGATAAACGTACAGCAGAAAGATTTTTGGTTCATATTTACGGTGCTTTAAACTGAGTTGTATGATAAATAGTTTGCAGAAAGTTTTTTTTGATCATTAAATTAGGTTAAACCACTCTGGAATCATGTTTGTTTTAAAAAGGGGTTTACATTTAGCCAATTTCTTTCTAGTCTCATATTAAAGGAAAACCAGGCAGTGAAAGCTTTCCCATATATTTGATAAATACTAATAATCTCCAAACTACAGATGAATTATTCTGTCATCAGTACAGCTATAAAGTGATCACATAATTTTGTTGCTAATCTGTCTGTCATCAACCTATGTTAAAATCATTAAGTTAGTTATTTAACAGGTGCTTCATTGTCCAATAAGATCCAACAAGCCTGCTAATTGTTGTACAGATGTCATGGAAAAACGACTTCTGTGGATTATTTCCATCTTAAATCATGAACACAACGACACTAGTTTCCATTACAAATGTGTGAAAATCTCTGACTATATTCTGATAACGTCAAAAAACATGTGATTTTAATGACATTAAAATCACATGTCAATAAACTCATTCATATGATAAGTCATTAATAATCATGGCAGCGACGGATGTAAACATTTACATGACATATATTCATAATTCACCATAGCGCTATAGTGCTCATCGTCTATCAGCCATCAGAGGAAATGTTGGCGTCTTATTCAGGAGAGACAAGAACCTTATACTTGGGAGCAAATTTGGAAAATTGTAGTCGGCAATTTTACTGAAGAGCTGTGGATTCAACATGTTTGGATGCCGCAAAACGTTTTATGAACTGTGCCATTCTGTGAGAGCTATGGTGGAACCAGCTGCATATTGTCTGAAAAAACAAAAACAAACCGTCCTTCTCCTACTACTTCCTGTCGTCTTCTTTGTTGTTTCACCCGTAGTAACGTCAGGCTGATGACCATGAGACTAGTGTGAGGTGAGGTTTTGAAAAATACATTTATTTCAATAACCCCACTAGGGATAAGCGTGTAAAAATAATTAATGGATGGATCTATTTAAATATGCCTCATCCTACCAACCACATCATTTTAGCGTAAAAAAAACTTTGCATCAAAAAACGAGAGTGTGTTTCCATTAAGCAAATTTATTTTTGTAATTTTAATTTGTGTAATTGTATGATTAATGGAATCGCAGCTTATGATGACAATGAGTCTCCACTTTTATGCTAAAGTTCTGGGCCACAAAGTTGAACAAGGAGTTTAATAAAACAGCTATTCATTTGGCAATCAGATTAATTTAGGCTACTCTTTTTACATCTTTGTGCTGTCTATGTAAGGTTATATATATATA
>CAEGAE010057575.1:0-19895 GCA_903067095.1 Girardinus metallicus
ATTTGGAGAGGCCAATCAACCTGACAGTCATGTTTTTGGACTGTGGGAGGAAGCCGGAGAACCCGGAGAGAACCCACAGGGAGAACATGCAAACTCCGTGCAGAAAGACCCGGGCCGGGAATCGAACCCAGAACCTTCTTGCTGCAAGGCAACAGCTCTACCAACTGCGCCACTGTGCAGCCCGCGGTATGAAGCATTGATCAAAATGTTGACTCCTGAGACTTGACTGTATAAGACGCGAGTCAAACCAGAAACAATACACCAACTTATCAGGAGTAAAAACAGATTTTCTGTTAGACCCTTTTATAAACCAATAGTTTACATACTGTGGCAGAGATGTGGACTACCTTCTACTTCGATTCTTGCAGGTTTTAGGGCCTGCACAGGAATAGAGAGAAATATGGATTTCAGAACACAGACACCTTTACTTAAACTGTCTCTGGTTAAATCTCCAATTCCCCAACAAGACACAGTATCCTTCAACAAGAAAACATAGGGTTTTAGATTGCATGAGTTCATTTATGTATTATTAATGGAATAAGTGTTGCAGCTTTTGCATAGCGTTATGCTGACCTTGATCCCGCATTTGACACCAAATAGTTGTGACCGACTGAGTCGAGGGTCAGAAGACATCTTTTGGTGTCAGATTCTTTAAGACCTGGAAGTGGAGTGATGGCGGCTCAATGGATTGGATTTGTTAGTCCCAAATGGATTGAGATTCCAAGTCAACACCTTAAGCCATTCCTGAATCCTTTGTACTATTGCACATTATCCTCCTGAAAGAGTCAATAGTTTCCTTAAAATGGTAGTTAGTGTTTGGATGGTTGTTTGAAATATTTCAAACATAATGTTACGAGACACGCTATTGGCTAACATTTGCAAAGAGGTGAATTCTTGAGTGACATTCATTTTCTTCGCTGTTGATTGGCTGCAACCTGAAGAACAGAGAAAAGGAAAACGTCTGCAGTGGTGCCAACACGTTTTCCCACTGTGGGTATTAAAATGTATATTGCGTGTTTGAACTATTACAATGAGCATAAATGCATTTAGAGGAGGTTCAGTGTATTGGACTGTAGTGCCTCTGTATGTCAGATACCATTGGATCTTATTGTTCAGCACACTGGGGAAATATGCCATGGAACCATCATCTTCTTTAAAACTGAACAATGTGTTTTGGTTTTTGAATCCATCAGTAAGCGAAAAACAGCAACTCAACTTGCAGTCTACGTCTTCATCTTAAACACTGTTCCTAATCAAGTGTGGAAAAGCTGCTTTACAAAATCCAAGAGTTTTGACTTTTTCAGAGCCTCTTTATGCTCTTATTATCATTTATTCATTTTTTCCCCAAACTTGCTCTTCATGTAATTATTACAAATCAGAAATCCTAACCTACTTTTTCATGAGTCTTATCCTAGGCTAATAATTAGCTTACGGACATAACAGTATGGCAAATTGTGCCTCCATCTCTGTTGACAAACAGGAGTCCTGATCATCTGTTATTTAGCCCTGGGGGTGAATAACATGCAGCATCGTCCCTGCTAAGCACATGGTTTCCTGCTTCTGCTCCAGCTGCAACAAAAAGCCTTTCTGCCAACAGCTAAAATAAAAACAAAAGGAATAACAAACAGCATAGCGTTGTACCAGGCTGAGCGTAGTACTCAGCCTGGCCTCAATCTACGATTGTCTAAGTTGCTCTTTTGTGTGTTTTTAGAAAAACAACAGGAATGTTTCAACAATCTCCAAGTGTAGCTTTGAAGTCTCGGTTTACAAGGTAGAAATTCAGTTCACGTCTCTAAACATTAGTTCACATTATACCTGGTGTCTTTCAAATAAACATTGAAATTTAATCTAATTTATGTAGTGCCAGTTCACAGCAAATGTCATTTCAATTCACTTTACAAAAAAAAAAAAAAAAAAAAATTTAATTCAGTCTCATACTTTCCAATTGATCCCAGTTACCAAACAGAGCAGTATGCTCAACAAAGGAATGGAATTTCAAATGAGACTGCACCATCATTACAGTTCAGGCCCATTTTCTCACACTGTGTTCAACAAAAGGGTTTTCCATTCCTAATGAGGAGATATGCTGGTAAGAAGCAGGTCAACATGCGTCGCCCCCTGAAACCAAGGCACCCTGTGCAAAGAGTTGCTTCTAGACGTAATGATTTAGTTGATTTAATTCAGACTGGGTGGTGTTTTCAGTCTATTAAACTTGTAAAAAATAAACATTGTGAGTTATTGAGGACATGAAAGCAGGAGGCCAGTGACATGATCAGTTAATGTACATCTCTAGTAAACCGGCATCAGAACAACAGCAGGATCAGACAAAGTGTAACTGAAACTGAGGAGCATTTATACTGGAGGCTTGATTAGTGGATGAAGAGCAGGTGAGTGAATGGAGAACAGCTGCACAAGGCAGGAAATGGAATCTCTGAGGTAAAGGTAACACTGGAGACCACGAACACAGAAAGAAATGAAACAAGGTGAAACAATCAGTGGTGGAGAAAGTACTCAAACAATGTACTTAAGTAGAAGTACAAATACACAGACAAAAATGTACTCTAGTAAAAGTACCACATTAACATTTGTACTTCAGTAAAAGTAAAATAGTACTGGCTTTTAAAAATACTTAAGTATTAACGGTAAACAAAGCTCAACTATGAACACTGTCCAAGGTTCAACAAGCAGACGGAGCACCGTGACTGTTCTGCTGCAGTGTCTGCCACCATGACAGGAGACGAACACAAAGAGCAATGAGCATGCTCTGTTGTTTAATTTATTCGCCAATTTAAAAAAAATCGATATATATTTCAATTAAATAAAATAATGATAACTACTGCAGAGCAGCACAAGAACAAAGAACGGCTCTCAGTGAAGCTTCAGTAGTATTGGACTTAGTAAAGATCCGTCCAGAAGAATCGGATCGTTCGTGAATGTCACATCACTATACAGCAGACTTTGGTCACACCATCGTCCCACATGCGACACCTCAGTCAACACCTCCGCACAATAATTCAGCGCCTGAGTGACAACATTTTTTTCATCCCAGATGCAACATCTGTACAGCTAGCTTTGCTAACGTCACATCCACAGAGATTACCGTTCTTTAAGCTAAAAGTTGGACGAAGTCCCCATTGTCTGTGAAAGTGAAGCGCTGCTGAATTTACGTGTCACCATATCTTATGATTTGTGTAGCAGAATTCTATTACTGACATAGACAGACATCTTCTCCAGCTCAGAGTTACTGTACAGTAACGAAGTAATTGTACTTCATTACTTCCCACCACTGGAAACAATACAATCAAAATAAGCAATCTATCAGATTGTGACATTAGCAGTGAGCTACTTTATAAAAATATAGAAATATCTCCCATACAGGAATTAGAATTATTTATGGTTTTGAAAATAGTGTTACTATAAAGTTGGTGCAGGTTTTTTTTCCCTTTTACTTTAAATAATGTTTTAAATAATACTTTTACTTGTGCTTTTGTACAACAATAGCACAAGGGAGAAAATATACTCCAAACCTCTACATTTGCACATTCAACAGCTGGCTCCATGTAGAGCGCTGGTTAATCTGGCTAAAAGGTTCGTAGTGTTCCTCACCAGAGCCGGAAAGCACAGCGACGATCTGACTTTCACACACTGTTCTGCACTTACTGGCACCTGGGGTTCTTCTCCCAGTAGATACGAACACGGTGAATAAAGTCTTAAAGCATCGACCCCTAATGGCCCCCTCTGTCTCCCATCGCCGCCCCACTCCAGCGGTTTGACAGAAACTTGCAAATTTTCAGGGGTCTAGATTTCCATATGGAGGACTTCATTCATTGTGGTTTAGTCTCCATGTGATAATGAATTCAAGCTTCCAGGGGACTTTGTACAGGGTGTTCATGCATCCTTAAAAAGTCTTAAATTTGTGTATTACTTATGTAACTTGACCTTAAATACATTAATCATGGGTCTTAAATTTTAACACGGCAGACCTTTTTAATCATTTTTTTTTTTTTTTCAAAGAGTAGCTACTAATATCATTGCTAGCTAGATAGCTGATCTTATTATTCAGCACACTGGAGAAATATGCCATGAAACCATCATCTTCTTTAAAACTAACCAATGTGTTTTGGTTTTTGAATCTAAGAAGAAGCGTAAACAACAATAATAAAAAAAAAACAACCCAAAAGCTTCAACACTCAACTTCCAGTCTCCATCTTGAACTGAGAAAATGCTGCAGTTTTACACAAGATAATCCAGGACATTTGACATATCCCCCGCTAGCTACCCAACTAGCTTTTTTTTTTTTTGCATCTGTTATATGTAGGTGCAATTTCATCACCAGTTGGCGTTTGTTCGACATTGACTCTCTTCTGTTGCCAAGCCATATGAGGCTAGGCGAATTCTGTACAAAACCAAAAAACTTTTAAGCTTTTGAGAGCCATCTGCAGTGTGAGAAACACACAACAGCTGCCAAGATCCACAAACATCCTCTGTGTTCCTAATGTTTCTGTCGTACATTTCATTCAACGTGGCATTGAAATAATCTTGAATTTAATTGGCAACCCTGTTGTAGATAAATAAAACAAAACAAAACAAAAAAAAAAAACACGAGGCTTGTAGATAGCATGAGCATCGTCTTGTTTCTTACGTTTGACTTTCTTTTCTAAGGAGGGAAACAGGATATATTGATAAGACTGAGGGGAAACAGCTTCTCTGTTGTCTTGCAGTCTGACCCCCACGCTTCACCCCAACACAACACGCCTCCACATATTAAAAGATTATGCCGGTCAGAGGTTCCAGACACTGTGACAACTAAGTGAGACGTGAACCACAGCCTAAATCTCATATTAGCTTTCTCCCTTTATCTCAGCCCTGAGGGAGGGAGAACTTGTTTGTGAGCGTCATTCAGGGTCCAGCAGGTCTGTTTCGGACTTATCCGAGCGCCATCCGCTTCCTGCTTCCATCGTTGCTCTCTCCTGCTGAAAATGCTGCAATTTCAATAAACAACCAAGGAATCAGATGGAAATCCCAATTTTCCACAAAGAGAAATAGGAGGATATTGTTTTAATATTAGCAGGGAGGGAACAATTGGAGCGGGCTGGTGGAGAAAGATAATTGGGATTTTTTTTTTTTTTTTTTTTGCAGAGCTGCTCCATAAGAAACTGAAAACATTTGTGGTGCTAAAATTACACGGAAGTGTAGTCCGGGTTGCATTTTACAACATAATTTGCATTCTCACTGTGAATCAGAATTAAAGTCTGAGATTTAATGTGTCTGAGCAAAAAAGAAAAACATCTGAGAAGCAGTCGGATCAGGAAAACATGGTGAGCTTAACTGACTGGAAAAGAAATCCTGATAGCTTACAGCGGAAACTTTGTACACAAACCTCTGTAAAAATAGAAAATTATTTTAAAAAACATTATCACATGAATAACTTTCCCGCTATTTGCTTTTGGTATGAAAATACTATATGGAATGTGCTAAGCTAACTGAAACACATGATACTTACATAAGCACTTTAGTTCATCTTCACCCATGCATAGTGTTTTTCCCTCACCTCAAACATACCTGCAATGTGTTTCTTTTTGATTCTTTCATGTATATTTGAGAAATTCTTTAATCTCCATGGCAACCACTCAGTTGTACAAAACGCCTGCCTGATGCTAGCTCCGCCTTCGAGCTGCAAATCCTCCTCAGAGCTGCAATTTCCAAACTTCCAGCTTCCGCCTCACAGAGGCGCCCTTGCCCTGACTCCTCCACTCAGCTCCTTCAGACTAGCCAGCAGTAATTAGCAAGCACATGACGTAAGTGAGCATTTTCTGAGCTCTTTATAGGAGCTACTGCTCAGCTCAACACTGGTAAAAACGTTGCTAAAGGGTTCATAGAGGAGCCATGTTGTGATGACTTCCTGAAGGAGGAGTTTCAGAACGAGCAAGAGTTTTTTTAAAGAGACAGAGGCCCAATTTCAAGATGTTAAAATACAAAGTCAAATTTCTTTTGGTGCATATTTGATATGTATAAAGCATTTTTATAAGAAATGAATGTAACATAGTTACTTGATTGTGTTATATTAAGGCCCTATGTGCCTAAAATACCTAATTCTGCCCCTTTAAAATAGAAATTCATAATTTTGGTTCATATAAGATGTCATTAGTCCAGTTATGTTTATAAATTTCATAATAAAATAATTTGTTCAGTATTACATTTCAACTTATTCCTGTAAATGTACTGAAAATCATCCTGATCAAATATCCTCTCAATTGCTCATTAAGAGGATATTTGAAAAAGTAAATCAGACTTTACGTTTTTGAAATATGTTTAGACTCCCAAGATGTCTACCAACGTCAAAGCAAGGAGAGGACAAACTCAAATAAGACCACAGGAAGAAGAGCGATGCCAGGCTGACATTGTCCACCTACCCGAAGCTCCAGAAAGCCCAGGAAGCCTGGATGTGTTCAGGTTTACCTTCACTCACCACTTCATCAGCTGCTCCTCCATCAGGACGTCTGGCAGAGCAACACCAAGCAGCTGGCAGGAGTCTGAGAACTGAAGACCCAGGAAGTCCTACTGTTCTGCTTTTAAATGTCTTCACAAGAATTTTACAAGTAAAAGAAAAATGATTTCAAGTTTATTTTTTAATTAAAACAAGAACCATCTGTGACTCAAACTGTCTAATAGAGGAGCTGGAGTCAGTTTGTGAGTTTGGCTCGTAACTCATCGGTGTCATACTGACTGAAACGCAAAGTAAAAATGCACCGCCTGGACTTTTTTTTTTTTTAGTTCTGGACTTAAGTAAATGAACAGCAGGTGTGACTGTATCCCAGCAGGCGAGCGCCGTTTGTGGTGCATCCTGCTCTGTGCCGTTCACATGGCAACGAGACCCTCCAACCCGGAGAGGTCAGCCACGCGGGAATTCCTGAAGCTGGGCTGTCAGATCTGGCAGCCACTCAGGCGTGGTGTATGGAGTAGCAGGGGTAAAGAGCAACACACACACACACACACACATAACGTGTTCTCTCCAATTCCCAAAATCCATCAGCGTTGCTCCCCTTCCAGCTCCAGCGTTACACACATTCTGTGCGTCCCTCTCTTCCTCCATGGCAACGGCCTCGGTGTTTCACCCGGGTTAAACTGATACTCTCCGGGGCCGGATGGGTGGCTGGGACCCAAACTGGCAGGAGGGAGCCCACAGTTTCAAGGGATGCAATTAATCTCTATCAAAATTCCCCTTTTAGGTGTGATTAGCAGAGAGCTGGACGAGAGGCGCAGCTCCCCAGCAGCGCGCTGAACACTGAGACGGGGGATAATTTGTCTCGCTAACGAGGATGTAATATTGATCAGGATGCACAGAGAGATCACACGGCTCTTCAGGACCATTTTCTCCCATCGTATTGATTTCAAACATTCAAGCAAGTCAAAGCATGAAAAATTGATCATCTGCTTCAAGAGGGGTTTTTGTTGTTGTTGATCTCAGACTTTGAGAATGAAGTCAAATTCTTAAAGCTGGGTCAACCCAAAGACCTTTCCACTGGTTTATTCACATCCAGTTAAAAGATTTTTTTACATTTCTTCAGTTTTATTGTCATCTTTCCCACACAGCTTTGCTCATCCCTTCAGCCTTTTAGAGGGCACTAACATTTAAAAAGCGCTACATTCAACCATTTTGTAAACCACTGCGCTAACACTAACACTAATGCTAAAGTGGTAAATTCAAACACCACGTGTCACATGGAGAATATCAGGAGGTTCTCAAAGCAATTCATGTATATTTTTCGTATACATTTATTTAATTAATATCCTTGGTTGTTTGCTCGTGTCAGTGTTGTATTCTGTAAACCTCCTCATTCCATCATTTGTTGTATTTTTGCTATTTGCTCTTGGGGGGGGGGGGAGAATGTGATGAGAGGAAGCAGAGCTGTTGTGTCTGCAGTCTTTATTAACATAAACGACTAATTAACCCTTAATTTCCTAAACTTAAAATGTCCGCCTGTATATTTTTCTACGCAGTTCTTTAAATGTCCTGTGAGTAAATGTTTTTGCCCATTCATCCATAACAACTTTCAACATCTACCAAGTTCATTTTGCAATGTAGCATCTATTAAAAGAGTGCCCTTCAGATTAATTTCACTCCCTGCTACCAATATCAGGCTATTATTATTACCGTAACAACCTGATATTGGTTGGAAAGAGCAACGTCTCTCATTTAGGAAAGCGTTGGAATTTTTTGGATGGCACAAAGTGAGGTGGAATTACACTTCTGTAAATTTGGCTGGATTGTCGGCGCTCCGTTATGGACTTACAGGGATAAAAAAAAAAACTTCAATACAGACGTCAAACTTTATTCAACCAAAACTTTGCAAACCAGCCGAGTAAATTAGTGCTTTAGAATGTAAATGTAAAAATTCATTTGGGAGGTGAAGTGCGCTGTTTTCAAAGTTAGCAAAAATGCTAATGTACAAAACAAAAAATGAGCCTGTTATTGTTGTCAATTCAACACAATGATGCACAGCACAGACTTCTGGGACCTCTGACCGTTCTAAATCCTCTACCAACATGCTACCCAGTAATTCTGGTGAGATCGTTTGCAGCATCGAATGGCAACTTCGTCTAACTCTGTTGAAGGACAAATGAATTAACTTCTGTTTTTTTTTTTTCTTTCACTGAACTTCACTGTCGGGTTCAGTGAGAGGGAACCAACTGAATCCAGACCACAGTCTTGTTCCTCGGTAACAGGTTGTGTCTTGATGTAAGAAACTTATGGATCCAAAAATCTTTTTCTTCTACAAAATTAGATAAAAATCTAAATTAAGACCATCAAAGCCCTTCCTTTGAACTTCAGAGACACCACAACGTAAGGTAATAAATATTCTCGGGGGCATAAGTCTCTTCTTGTTTGTTTATGTCGTCCATTAATTTGACGCAGCCCGTCTCTCCTCTACAGCCACATGAAGAATTGTCCCCAAAGATCCAACACTGCTGCTTCGTCCTGTGACATCAGCGCTCCGTTTCTGGTTATTTCTGTTCCTCATGCTGAACACCGTCTCAGCCTCACGCTGGCGTCAAGTTCCCCCACAGGGATCAATACATTTTTATAAGATCTCATGTTGTGTTTGGAGATTTGATTCAAAACCAATCACTGAGCATAACCAGAGCTCAAGGAGCTGCTTCCAATTCATCCGTTTCCTCTTTGCCGAAGACCCCGAGACCCGCCGGAGCTGAACCCTCTGCTGGTTCTGAAGTCGAGCCGTCGGCTTCCCGCTCCGCTCCGCCCCGGCGAGGCGAGCCTTTATCTCTCCGCAGAAACGGTACAGGTGGAGGAGAGCTGAACGGATCTGGGCCGGGTATTTCCAGTAATTAGCAGGGCGTTCCACATCATTAGCCTCTGAGTGAGCATTAATAAAGGGGCGTGTTGGAGTGGGCCAGGAGAGGTTATCTAAATGCAAAAGAGCGGTCCATCTCGCACAACTGAGTGTGCAGCTAAATGTTTGATTCATAATCTGCTCGTAATGAAGTCGGCTGTCGGAGCAGAATTTCCTCCTCGCCTTGTTCCAGCGGCGCTTTGAAGGTGAAAAGCAAAGGCATAAAAAAAAAAAAAGCTTTAAATATTGAGCAAATGACTAAGTGCATTCGCTCTAGCAGGTTTTAAGCTGATTACCAGAACCCTGCTGATTTCACATTTTCATGTTTGTTGTGCTCTTCGCTGAATTTCAACATCCAGCAAGAGGAGTTCCCCGGACTCACTGCTTCAGCTTCCGTAGATCCCCGATAACATGACCGCAGATGGCCTCTTCAAGATGCTGGATAATTTGTCTTGCTCGGATATATCCGAGGATATGGACAATATAGATTGGAAAAGTGTACAAGATCTTCTCATTAGCTCTACTTTCCTCCTACATGAAGCCACTAAAGGAGCAACGATTGCCATGAAATATTGGCTTTTCTTCACAGTCACTGCAGGATTTTGTTATCGCTTTTGCAATCTTTAGCAATCAAAATCACAGATTTTATGGTGCTACTTTAAGAATAGTTGTAATTTGTTTCTCAAAGCGAAAATCTACATATAACAACAAAGAACAACCCAGGCACACTGGACATGCAAACATTTTTGTACTTTAAAGAACTTAAATAGCTCGACTTTTGAAGCTCGCCACGTCAGTTACTGGCTGTAACTTCAACGCAAGGCTGAGGCAGAAGTAGTAGGAGTAAGAAATGCTGCCACCTGCAGGTGGGAGTTAGCATCAATTAAGCACAATGTTTCTGAGAATTTTTGTGGAAAATTTGCAATAAACCCTTAATGTGGAATTGAATTTGCGTGAATGTATTTGAACCTAGCTGCTAAAACCTGGAAGGACTGTCTGTGACATAGAACGTGCTTTTGGATCAGTGGTTCTGTGTTTTTCTCAAATGGTGGCTCACACTGATCCAGGTTCTGCTGAGGGTTCTTCTTGTTTAAGAATCAAGATTGAAAAGTTAAAATATTGAAATAGACCTTTAGAGCGAGAAAGTCACAGCCTCACTCCAAACAAGGGACATGAACAAAAGATTCATCTATTCGGCATTGGAGTTAATATCTACTATGTGTTCTAAATTATTGTATTTTTTCCACACTGCAACTTTTATGTTACCTGTGTTTCAGGACCAATGTATTAATTTTGATTAATTACATCGATTTTTATGTAATTCATCAAATGTTTTTATTACTGTTTTAATTTTTCCACATACAAAAGGTTTCGGACGTATCCTTTGTATTCACGTGTTTCCAGTGCTGCCGTAAACAAGCCATGCAACAAACTCAGCTACTATTTCAGCTTTTGACATGCTAACTAGCTTCTTCCAGTCGTAAAAACAGTACGTTGTTGCCATGGTTATGGTTATCCTATTACAAATGCAGATAAAAAAATTAAAAATAACCGTAGAAACTCCTTCAACTCCACCGCATCCAAAATCATGACTCCAAAATTTCAATAATTAATGAAAAAAAAAAAAAGATGAACAATCTACAAAAAGAACAAATCAGAGCTAACAGAGCAGCATGAGCAATTTAGAAGATTTTACAGACCATAACTAAAACTTATAGTTAATTTATGACTTACAACAAGATGGCAAACTGAAAAATTAAAAATAATGGTAGACTTCATGCTACGTGAGTTTGGTTAAATTTAATTTTTAATCAGTCTGTAAACATCTTCCTAAAATAAATAAAAAAAAAGAGTCATTTTTGCCAAGAGATGATTTAGGAAAATAGTAATAATAATGATTTTTGGCAAAAAAAAAATGCCATTATTTCAGGAAGGTGACGATATGTGCTATGCAAAAAGGTAAGTGCTCCACCACAGTTATCAACTTGGCAACACAATAACAACTCATAAGCTGTAAATAGAACTTAAGTTGAAAAAGCAAAAAAAATCCTTTTAGGAGCAGAAACACAGAAAACATGTTTGGCCTGCTGATGGAAACCTGCTGGTGCCAGTTTTAACATGGACCTACTGATGTTCTGAACGTGGAGACAGGAAGTGTTGATTTTAGCGGTTTCGTGACGGCGCTGCAGCTGCTACAAACCTTAATTTGATGCTGAAATGTGTGACGACGCGCCGTAAACGGGTTTTCACCGTTTTAAACCAAACCACACGCTGTGTGACGCAGGGAACACGAAGCTACTGATGACGTTAAGTTTCACATTCCTTAAAGAAAGATGGAAAAAAAAGAGAGTTATGGCCGATACAAAAATGAAAAATAAAAGTGTACAGACCGAGGCTGCTGCCCGGTATGGGTCTGTCCAGCACAGGTGATGTGGAGATCAAATGGCCCGGCTGACAGCCAGGACGACCTGTGGCGGCCAGCGCCGCCTCCCCCAAGCTGCCCCTTGAAAGGAGACACAATCCCGATAAATGTATTCCTGTCAACATTGCTGCGATGCCTTTTTAATACACTCCCCAGAGGATTCAGGACAAGAGCAGCCCGAGTCAAACTCCATTTCCCTCGGCTGAAAGAGAGATGTGACAAGAGCCTCGCTGCAGGTCAGGGACGGTCACGGGCAGTCTGGCAGCACACACCGCCGAGGACCGAGAAAAGGCTTTCTGTTTCTCTCCCTGTGTGTATGTGTGTGGTTTTTAACCACGGCTGGGTGAACTCAAAGCAGTGTGAACGGAGCCGGGCCCAACCGTCGTTTCGTTTGTCACGGCTCCAGAGAACAAACAGGCTGACAAAGGTGTGGAAAGAGCCATTTTAGGTGAAGTCGCACTTACAGCACAGCTGGCTGAGTTCGGTTTGGACCGGAGGAAGGCATGGCGTATTGGAGGGAAAATTTCAAAACACGTCTCTGGTCTTAGCTGATCATCGCTAAAGCAGCTGTGTGACGGTTATTGTACCATTTAAGGATCTGGGTGAAGATTCTCAAAGAGCTTCAGTTTGTCTCTTCAGAGCCGGTGGGACAGTAACTCCGTTTCTGCAGAAGCATCACAGTAAGGAGTCTTATCGGTAGCTGATTTTACAGATTCCACAATCAAAGTAATTACATTTCAATCAGGAGAGACTCAGATGGAGAAACACACCGATTAAGAAAGTTTATTGACATGCATGAATTAAAGCTCTTTGGCGCTCGGGCCCCGGCTGAGGACAGAGCTGTGAATTGCAATAAGCTCGGATGAGCATTCCCGATACTGATTAGGAATGTCATCCCCCGGGGCATGACACTGGTGGTGGAGGTCGGTGAATGATGGTTGCCTGAAGAGCCAGCAGAGTGGTGGTGGAGAAGGGGCGGAGGTGGGTTGAGTGTGGCTGGAAAGCAGAAGATGCCGTGAATGGCGGTCCTTATCAGCGGGAGCTTGTTCGGTGATTGGCCATAACGTGGCTTGGTCTGGCGTTGATAGGTCGACGACGATGAGCGAGATGCACTGATTGGATGATGCAGGTGGGGCTAGAGAGTCTTCCAGTTTGAATTTACGCCAAGGCTTCATTTCATGATAATGGCTGAAAGGTTCTTGGAGGTGGAGTTGAGAAAATACATTAGTTATAAAGTCAATTTCAAGAAGGAATCTGAAACTAAATAATTGATTTTATATTGATCTGATGCCGACTTTGTATCAATATCAATATCACCTTTAATCAGCAGCTGAATGTCTCACTTTTTTACACATAAATCAGCTTAGGCCCAGTTTTATTTAATTCGACTGCCACACACTCAAACTGAGAAAATATTTTCTACAAAATAAACCTCGTTGTTCATGTTCAGGGTGTGCATGTGGTTGCCATGCTGCCTACCATTTGTTCTTATTATTAGATGCCTAATCTAATCTCTTCTAAAGGTCGTCTGAAGGTCTCTCTGTTGTCAGCCAGAATAAAATCAAATGTTCTGTGTCGTGTCCTGATATTACAGTAGAACAACTTTCATGATGAGCCATCCATGGATTTTATGTCACTGAGGCATTGATTGGTTAAAGCTTCTCAGGTCCCTTCAAGTTCAGCTAAACACGTTTGGTGATTTATGGGGTTCCCAGTTGGTTTCATGTGAAGCAAAAGTTTTATGCCGGTTAATATGCGACCGACAAGACAACACAAAGTAGTTAAAATAAAAACCAAGAGTGGGTCAAATTTTCTATTCCCGTCAAGGCCTCTGCTGGTGTCTTCATCGACGTCTGAAAGGTTACCATGTTGGACTGAATACTGAGAGTCTGACGGCGGGATGGAGGCCTGCCAGCAGCATGAAATCTCCCCTTAGTTTTAGAATTTTGTTTCCGTTGCACATGAAATCAAAGAAAAAAAAAAATTACATGTTGAAGAAAAAAAAACAACAACAACGCTTCCGAACATCCAGGGCATTAAACTGGAGCAACGTGACGAAGCTGCATGTGGATATTAATTAATATCATAAGACATAATCACATTTCAGCTAATCTCATGGAGATGTTTTTTTTTTTGTATCTGGTTTGAGTTTCTGTACGTTCTAATTTAACTTGCCATGCTCCTCAGAAACAGATGCCAACACTCTGCGTTTAGCCGTTCCTCTGCTGGGTCAGCTGCTCTTCAGAGCGTTGGGCTCACATCAAAGCCGGGTGGACGAGCCCCCGCAGAATCAGAAAAGGATTACAGCGGAACGCCAGGTTTGGTTGGCTGCCAGCGGGCGACTTCGCAGCCACTTCTGTCAGAAGGCACTTCTTTATGGTAAATCACCGACAGGCCATATCAATAATTACACCCTGCAGATTTCAGGCCTCCAAGTTTTCTATATGAAACATCCCTCAGCCGGAGCAGAGGTGAAGTTCACCGTGAGCTGGAAGTCCTCTTCTTTTTTTTTTTTCTTTTTTTTTTTACATTAGCACTTGATCCTAGCTGACAGGCCAAAGTCAAATTTAGCTTGGTGACTTTGTGATGTTGAGCAATTTCATTTCCTCAAGATGTTTCCTGTAGTTTATCAAGCCGTTTACATCACGTGTTACAGCGAGAACCTGCTCTAAACACTCATCACTAAGGGAAAACATATTTACATATTACACAATCAGAAAATATTAAATTCCAGAAAATAAATAAAAAAACTTCATTGTATTTCTATATTAGTGACCACGTTAATAGATTGTAGCATTACTCTGAAGTAACCTTTAAGGGGAAAATGTTGAAGTTAAAGTGAATCATCAGACTGTCTTTGAAAAAATATTTTTAAGTATTGTGATGACACGTTGGGAAATGTATATTTTTAATTTAAAAATAATGAAAAACAGGCTGATTAGGTTCACCAGGGTGTTCTCTTATCCCTGGCTGAAGTGCCAGTCTGTTAGGTTTCCAAAAACCCTCTTAATTATTTCGCCTTATTTCCTGTGGATGTGTAGGATTAAAAATAATGATAATAATAATCACGCAATCCAGTAGGTTTAAAATGATCTACAGCTTAACTGTAGGTTGTGTTACCTGTTGGTTGGTAACAAACAGTGAAAAGCCCAACATTAGAAGTCCACCACCTCCACAGAATTAGATTTTATCTGAGTTTACATGCTGATTATTTTTCCCCAGAATAACTCCAACACAACCTCCATGTATGCTGTTTGAAAAAAAATCAAGCAATAACTGAGAAAGTGGAAGATAATTTAGGTTTCCCTCTGGGTGAGTTTCTTTCTTCGCAGCCTTTATGAAAATGCGCTTAAGTGAAAACAGTTGCAAATGACCTTCATTTGCTCTTGGAGCTTTGATGTTTCATTTTTCTTTTGTATAGAGTTCTGAAGAGCCTTTTTACCCAAAGAGAAGGTGTAATTTTTTACAAGGAGGGTCACTGCCAACCAAACGCAGCCAGTGACTGGAGTCTCCCAGGACTCTTTATGCACAGCAGGACATTTCCCTCATTATACACATAACTGAGTATCCAAACTGTGAATAAATGTGACCGATAAAATCGAAGGACTTCTGCTTCTTCTGTTCTGCTTTTACTGTTGGTTGAAACATTAAAGTTCACCATTTCACCCCCAATCAAACCTTAAGATTCATGTAACTAGAATCTTTGAAACTATGTGTCAACACCAGGCTAAATTCATTTTCCCAGCTACGACAAATCCTTGAGAAATTCCACTTCCTCTCTGGCGCTGCAGCTATCCGAGGTGCAATCAGCGTCCCTTCAGACCAAACATCCCACATCTCATTTCTAACAAATGATGTGGTGACAAATAACATGCAGGGTACAAATGTATTTACATATAAATTAAAGCCCAGACTCCGGCTCCGGCTGTACACGAAATGTTACGTTATGAGTCAATAATTTAGACTAACGACTGCAATAACAGCACACTTACTGTAAGAGAATGTAAGTAGATGGCATTTGAATGTGGCTCAACGTGATGCTAATTTGTTTGTTTTCTGTTGCCCGTTTAGAGGCGAGACGAGAGCCGAGCTCGTCTCCATGCGTTTTATTGA
This sequence comes from Girardinus metallicus, assembly GCA_903067095.1. Taxonomy (NCBI): domain Eukaryota; kingdom Metazoa; phylum Chordata; class Actinopteri; order Cyprinodontiformes; family Poeciliidae; genus Girardinus; species Girardinus metallicus. Next base: position 15,889 of record CAEGAE010057575.1, read on the forward strand.
TCCCACTTTCAGAAGCTTAGAGAGGCGCAAAAGTGCTCATTGTGTGTCTTTATTTTTACCTCGTATCTCAGTGTAGAAATGTTGGAAACGCGAGCCGAGCGTCACGTTAGCGCGTCTTCAGAGGGATCGGCTAACGCGGTGGGATTATTTACAGCTAGCGGCGGGGGAGATCTTCACCAGAGGAGTCGATGTTAATGGTTTCCAGTTGGTCCACGCTTTGCTGCCTGATTAATTAGCCGACACAGGAGAGCCAAGCTTCAGGCTTTAAACGCACACTTTTACCCCGAGTGGACAGGAAGTGTTGTTTCTCGTCATCATTTTGAAAAGAAGAATAAACACTTCCAGAGGTCATCGAAGGTCAAACAGCCGTTCCACATTTACAAAGTCAAATGAAATATGGCGTCCATCAGCTTTGCAGCAAACATTTTTTGTTTGTGCCATGACAGTTTTAAAGATTTAACCAAAAAAAAAAGAAGGTTTCCAAAGACCACCAGAGATGAAAGTCATTTACAAAATTGGTATAAAATAATATTTGTGGTGGTTTGTGCAACACAGTTGACTGACACCAAATTTGCTTGATTTGGTGAATGTTGGGGTGGCTGGTTGACCTCTGATGACCCACATCTATCAATATCTTTAAAATGACAAATGGCACAAATATTTTACACCAATTTTGTGTAATTTGAAGATAGTAGTGAGGGGGAAAGGTGTCAAACTTCCCTCAGTTATTAATAAAGATACTAATAAATATCCTTGATTTCAAACCAGTGTTGCACTGGTACATGGTTATGACTGTATGCACTGATCCTGAGGTTCAGTTTTTAATTAGTTGTGAACACGGTTCAGTCGACCCAACAAGACGCTGTGACAGTAGTTCTAACAGCAAATCATTTTGTTTCTCCAGGAGTAAAAAAGTGTCATTTAGACTGTTTAAATGGTGAAAATGTCCATTTTGATGTAACCCAAGTTTTAAAACGTAAACTCTTAAGTTAAATTATTTGTCGCAAATGGATGTTAAATACAGACACATTATAGTAGAGTGGGACTGCTGCACCTCCGCTCACATCTCAGTGACTGAAGTGTGTTTTGTCAGCTTAACAGACTATAATTTGTTGGTGTAAAATTCACATTTGGTTGCATCACTTCGCAGCGTCTCCGCTGCCGCTCTGATGAAACAGTAAACTGAACGCCGGGGTTCGCGTGGCACATCTATTGATTGCAGTTTTACCTCGGCAGCCTGCTGCAGATGGCTCCCACTGCGTGTGTGGGCTGCAGCCTGATTAGGTCGGCCGTGACAAACGCAGTTTCTTTAAGTGCAGAGCCGGGGACCTGCCGGAGTCACGCCGGGGGAGAATGTGAATACACCTCCGCTGCCTCCGACCCGGCCTCCCAGCTGTGCCTTTGGAGCCCGGCGCCGCTCGCTCTCTCGTTGGAGAGGTTAATGTTTTTTTCCCGAAAGCAGCCATTTAGTTGGGACAATGTTCAAACTTTAAAACATTTTGACGGTAAATCAGATCTCTCTGCAGCAGCATATGCTTGACGTTGTGTTTTGGTTTGTGGCTGTCGCGCTCTCAGGTGTTTTTTTTTTGTTTGTTTGTTTTCTCTGGAAGGAATTATTTTTGACAAGCCTCCAGCGTACCTTGTTCTGGACAACGGTTCATGTTGCTGACATGCCTGATTGTATGAAAAACGTTCTGTTATTAGGATAAAAAAACTTAAATAAGAAGCACACTGATGAATAAAACCGGGAGGAGAATATCAGTTAAAAAAATACAGAGCTACTGTATGTAGGAAGTCTTGGATTATCTTCTTCAACAATAGCGGCATGTTTTAGATCATGGGTAAAGAGTTGGCCATCAAAATATTAAACCCTGTGGTTAAAGAATGACTCAAGTTGATATGAGTGTGACAGCAGGATAGTGGAAGTACAGTGAACCTTGTTAGAAAGACAAAACAGATAACTGGACTTCAGCTTTGATACATTTGATCAGAACCATTGAAACTTAACTTTGGACAAACAGCCTTGGGTTCAATTTTTTAACAATTTTGTAACAGAATGTTACCAACAGCAGCCAAACCCGACTGCTCCTACCCAAACCGAAGACACTTTTACTTCAAATGAAACAAGACATCATTGCAGTTGTATCAAAAGACACAAGGTAATGGCCGCAGCCCCCCTGATGAGGTGATGAATTATTTCCACACCAATTTTCTTCCAAAAACAAAAACTCTTTAATCTTCCAAAGCCCGTCTCACCACCCGACCCCGCCTGTATCAGATGGGTTTTTTTTTTCTCTTGGGAAGGAAGACGCTGCATCAGGAAATCATTTGTTTCCTTTTGCAATCTGGCCCGCTGTGGGACCTTCACATGCCCAGCAAAGGCAATCGTTAAGAGCCTCTTTTTTTTCCTGCTGCCATTAAGGTCTAATATATCAGCCGTGCAGTCAATTGTTCTTGACAGGCAGCTTCTTGAACTTGAACTGGGTCATCTGGTGACAGATAGCCCGGCCTGTTTGTTCAATTTCCACCTTTACAATGGCAAAGTGTGTTATTATAAATCACAGCGGATGCGTTCATCATGCGTCTTGTCAGTGGTGGTGAGCGCTATGCGGCGGGAGTGTGTGTGTGGGTGGGGGTGTGTGTGTGAGAGCGATCGGAGAGTTGGTAGAAAAAGGGCAAATAGGACAGGATGCAAGCTGAACATGTGTTAGCATAAGTTGTCTCTACATGAGGATGTGTGCTGCTTCACAGGCAGATATTCTAATAATTAGCTACATTAACAGAAAGGTTTTGCGTCTGCTTATGAGAAGGGGTGCATTTTGGTCAGTTTGGTCACATCAGAGGCTCGGCTGTGTCCAAGCTTTGATATGACAGAGATAATAAGGATGTTATTGCTGAAGTGGACCAGAGATACCGGCGGAGGATATCTGTCCTCGTTTCCCATCCACACCGAAGGCAACATCTTCCCTTTTAATATGACAAGTAATATTTGAGAGGACGCACATTGCTGATATCTGGAAGTAATAACCAGCAGATATTGTGTTTCAGTGGCTACGTCTGAACACAAGCTAGGACTTTGACTTTGAAGTTGCCTGAATGTTTGGTAGCGAGGTCTAAATAAGTCCAGGCTGTCTCGTTCTTCTGCTCAGTGTCTTTACTTCAGATGATGAAGATGCACCGGCAGAGAGCCTCCCTGTAAACAGTTGAGCCTCCTCCATCCACAGTTCAGCAGCTGGTTAGGGTCAGACGTCTTTGTTGTCTTTCATGCAGAGGAACGTTGAAACGTCAACAGACTGCACTGCTGCTCTCCAGTGTGTGTGCAGCACACACAATGTGAACAAGCCAGGATCTGACATCAGTCAGATGGCGTGGTTTGTCAAAAAAAAAAAAAATGTTTCCTCAATAGCGACATTTAAAGGGAAATGGGCTTTCCCAAAGAGTGTGTGTGTGTGTGCATGGTTGTCTTTCTCTTTGTTGCCCTGCAACAGACTGGTGACCTGTCCAGGGAGACCCTGCCTCTTGCCCGAAACGTTCACTGGAGATAAACACCAGCAGCCCTCCAGACCCCACTAGGGACCAGGGTGTACAGGATGGATAGACTTTCCCAAAGTTCTAAGATTTATTGCCAAAAAGCTTTGATCCATTGACGACGCAAAGAAATAACGTTGAGTAATGCTTCGAGTAATATTGATATTAATACATTTTAGCATATATTTCAACATTCTCAACTCCTGTCTGATTTTATTAGGACTTGAGTTCTGTGGTTTTGGACTCAGCAGCAGTAGTTTTAAGTGTAACTTTGCACCTTGTAAATCATAAATCAAAGATTTTAAATTGTTTTTGGAAATTACAAACAAACCCTGAACCTTCTGCTACAGCAACCTCCCCCCCCCCCCCCCCCCCCCCCCCCCCCCCCCCCCCCCCCCCCCCCCCCCCCCCACCCCACAAAACAAAAAAAAAAACAAAAAAAACACCACACCCCGCAACCTACCAACCCACCCCCCCCC
>CAEGAE010057576.1:0-46005 GCA_903067095.1 Girardinus metallicus
GCTCACACATTCATACACCGATACGCAGATCGGTAGGCAATTTGGGGTTAAGTGCCTTGCCCAAGGGCACATCGACACGGGGCAGGAGGAAGCTGGAATTGAACCTACAACCTTCCGATCCCAAGACAACTACTCTTCCCACAGAGCCACAGTCGCCCATAATAATGCAGATCTATATAAGGGGGAAAACAAGTTTGGGGGTCTGCAGTTGTTTTTATACTAGAAATATACGGTAATCTAAAACGTGCATGTGTGGTGAATGTATACTTTCTAATTGAACTATGGAAAATAATAACTTTTCATTGACCTTATAATTTGATATGGATCTGAAAAATTATTTAAAGCAGGAATTGCAACTCTTAAATATTAAACAGAACAATGGCCTTCACAAATCTTACATCAGTGCAGAAAAAAATTTAACACCCTGGACAATTTGTTTTCTGAAACTGCTCAGAGCTGAGGGCTAAAAAAAAAAGAGCCAACACTCTCAATTTCACCAGAGATTTTTTTTTAATCTCTTCTATCACCATCTTCCATTTCACCCCCTTCTTTTCTCCATTCAGATATTTTATGATATTCATCTCCGCAAAAAGATTTATTTAGCACTCATTTTTTTCTTAGACTGATGCTGTTATGTTAGTATTAATTCTTAAAGTAGTTTCACAGTCATGTCCTCATATATTTTTCACAAATGTCATGACTGAGGGGATTTTTCTTTCTGCATTTATTTTTAACAAACAATCAAAGAAACTGCTTTGTAGACATGAAGTGCATCTAGCTAGCAATATTCAAACAATACAGATTGGTTTTGAGTGGAGTGTGTTGATGTGCCAAAGCTCAGAGCTTCTATTTGTTTCCTCTGGTTTTCCACCAGAATCACCATGCTTTGTTTTATTTTTCTAATATTGCAATATTTTGTTTGATTGGATTAATGTGGAGATATTTGCCTCCTTTTGCAAACAAAGCATAATTGCTATTTACTTGCGACATAAAAGCACCACTGTGAATATTGTTTTTGCTTGACAAGGTCTGTGGAGCAGAAGTCAATAATTTGCAACTTGATCAAAGTAGATTGTAGAAAACGGTGGGCATTAATTTGCGTAGAAGTCAGACTTGTCATCTACCACCTTTACACTAAAAGACATAACTGAGCACCTCATTGCCTCTCTTTGCAGGTACAGTGTTCCTCCTGAGCATGGCAAGAGACTGGAGAGGCTTGCACAAGGTAAGCCAGAAGAACCAACTTTAAATTTCATATATTATGCATGAGTTTTTTTTTTCTTTACCACATTTAGATGCTATACAGGCTTTACTCAGTAAGAACATCTAAGCCATGCTGTTTAGTGCATAAAAGATGAAGAAATGTTATGAGCCGTGGCAAAATTTTCTTTTTTTGAACATGCTAATTGTGTTTTCCTTATTTCTAAAACAAGCTGCGTTAATTAGCTTTAGGATCCCCATGTAGGTTTGGTTTCTTATAGGCTGTTACTGTTTCTGATTCCCTCGAAATTCTCAGTAACCTGTTTTTCTCACTGCTTCACCACCTGGTCCTGATTTCTCACATGCAGCTCTTGTGTCAAGCTTTGGTTATTTCTGTTATTTTTTAGATCGTCTTCTCTTTATTGTGCTGTTGCAACCAGACTGGACTTTAGATCTGAAGTTTTTTTTTTGTTTTTTTTGAAGATTTCGCTGTCTCAGTTTTTATTAATAAAGGCTCTGGCATCATACCAGTCTGTTTGCCTGGATGCCTATATTTGGAAAATTTGTTTACAACAGATGACTAGACCAAACCTGCTTAGATTAGTTATTTTGATGCAAACTCAAAAGGTATTTGGCCTTCTGCTTAAGCCTTCAGCTTAAGCCTGCAGCAGCACTTTTCACAAGTAGATCATATAGGAGGAGAATTTAAAAAGCTCCAAACATTCTGTTTCATCTTCCATGGGGGGGGGTCAAGGTGAGCCCTTTCTGGCAGACCTGACTTGCTTTCAAAATGCTTCACACTTTAGCTTCACCTTTCCCTCAGCTTCAGTCCTAGTCTAACTCCGATCATCAGTTCCACAGCCAAAATCAGACTGCTTCCAGCTTCATGTGACACTCCATGTTATGTTTCCAGTCTCCGACCTCAACAGTGTTGTATTTTTCAGCCTGAGCTCACCAGGCTTAATGCCATCGACTCAGCCTTAGTTTAGGTTCATTCTTCAGCCTTAGCTTAGTTCCTATGTCAATCGGGAGCTTCTACACTACGGCACTAATGTAAGCTGGGAAATCCAGCTGACCTTTGGAGAGATCAGTGCTCCATTCCTGACAACATAACATCCAACAACAGTTCCTCCTTGTCTGAGAAATGTATTTCTTCTGAATACAGTCACACACTCTGGGGCTCTGCCCTACAAAAACCTTTTGACATGTATTCTGTGGGAGTATGCATCAATGTCCTACTTTCTTAGGATTTCTTTTGTCACTCTGCTGAGGGGAGAAGTGCAGCTTGAAAAAAATGTTTGTGTTAAATGTCTGCTTAACAGATTAAGAGGGTAAAGGTTGGTGATTTAAAAATATTTTTTGATAGGAGTTGAATGTATTTATTTTTCTTCAAAATTTTAGAAAACGTTTTGTACAGGCTCATGAAAATAGTTCAAACTTCTAAGTTGTTGTGATTTCATTTAGTTTGATTTGACGACTAGAGCTCAACCCTTTTAGCTCTAGTCTAAACAGATTTGCTGTTTAGACAGATTTTCTGTCTAAACAGAAATCTCACAGAAACAAGGCTAAAGCAGAAAAAAAATTAAATACCAATACTAATTGATTTCTTGCAGAGTTATGCAAAATACTTGAAGAAATCAATGTTTTAGTTTTATTTTATCAAATAAATTTCACAACTATTGTTGCTACACTACTGAGACTTGTAAAAGGTTTTCCTCTCAAGTAGAATTAGTGAAAAAAATAGTTTATTAAGATCTAAAAAATATTATTCTTTTATTAGAATCTCAAGATCAAGTATGCTTATTAGAAAGCTACATGGTGACACAAACAATTAGTTTATTGCAGCAAACATAAGCATTTCTTTTTCCTTTTGTTTTTTTTTTTTTTTTACAAATGGACCCATCATAGGCCCCACTCTGAGCTGACTCTGGTCAGTGGCAACACGTAAATCAAGTCAGCAATATCACAGAGCTTCAAAATAGTCATTATGTGTGTTGGACAACCACTCTTTTAAAAGGCTTGCCCCTATTGTGTCTGCCTATTCAGTTTAATTAGATTTGAAGCGTCACCTATTGGAGAAACTACCCACCACTGAAACCAAATGAGGTATTCTACTTCTAACACCTTCCCAAAATGTTACTGATAAATATGCACCACACAAAGGTGGTCTTTGTGTTTTTCTCTGGAATCAAAAAATTGAGTTGAAGCAGGTGGTAAACTCTTATACAAGTCAGCTGCCTCACACCTGAGGCTGTCTTGCTTGGCGAGTTGACAGCATAACAGCGTTGGGTTGTCTGCAACAGCCTAACCAAAGTATGTTTCAGCCCCATAGATGTAATGGATAATCTAGCGTGTAGCTGCCTTCCTTTGCACACGTTCCTGCATTGGTCAAATGATAGCTCACCTTCTCATTTGCCAATACTGAATCACCAATCACCAATCCCAGCTTTTCACTGTCCAAGCCACCTGCTGGCTTTTGGAAAGTATGTCGCCCCTGGCAGCACTTATATATGGGGCTTATTCAGTTTGCCTTCTCAATGAAATGATAATCTGAATTATATTCTTCTTTGTGCCATATTCACTGTCAAAGTAAGAAACATTATCTGAGGTGGATAAATGAGACGCAGTGAAGTGAACCCATTCTGTCTTCTTTCTGTGACACATGACGTCTGCTTTCATCCCCTACTTTCTTTTTAAGATCTTGCGTGCCCGTCTTTCTCTTATTTTGATCAATGGGGATTAGCTTTAGTAGTGGATGTTAGTCTGAGAGGGAGAGGGGGATCGGGGATCTGATGGAGAGTGGGTTAATCCGAAGTACATGACAGTCTGTGATGTTGCGACGTGCTCAAAACAAACCAGTGATGAATGTCGTTCTTTAAGGATAGAAGAGCTGGTAAATGTCTCACATTACTTGCGATATAAGAAACAAGTAGTTGCTTAAAAGTAGACCTGCCACAATAACAAATTTTTATGGATGATAAATTGTTCAAGAAACTATTGCGATAAAAGATAATACTGTTTTAAGACCATTTTCACATAATATATGACATTATATTAAGAGTTTGCCCTATCAAAGAGTAATAAACTTTAATTTTGTGCAGAGCACAACACTGGAACTTGAAGACATTTTAAATATCTAAAATAAAACATAATCAAAAACAACAAATTAATAAGAAATGAAAATCACACAAACTAATATAAATAAAATAGATTATAAAGTTTGACAGCAACACAGCCCTTCAAAATTAATAATCATATTTAAAATTATCAAACTCATTTTAATTTATCAAGTGATTGATTAATTGCTTATTGCAATAGGCAATAAGCATATTTAAAATGGAGGTTTATGGGGGTCCCAATCTGACACCAATGAAATTGGTTAAAAAGTACAATTCTATACATTCAGTGGCTCGATTTGCTCAAATGAAATTAAACTAAGATGATTCACATCATATAAAACAATTCTTATTTCTATATTAATTAGTCCTCGGATCATACCTTAGCAGCTGTCGGTTTGGATGGAAGAGGCTGTTAAATGGCCAACACATGACCCATTAAAGCCACTGTTGGCACACACGGCCATGATGTTTATGGGGGGCCCAATCTGACACCTTTGGTTTTTGCAGAAATGCTCAAAAGTACAGAGACTGTAGTAAAAAAAAAAAAAAAAAAAAAAAAAACTCCAATCAAGCTCTGGGTTCAAGTTCACCTGTAATTTGTATCACTTAGTTTATAGTTTCCCCCAAAATGTTGAACTTTGAATATAAACAGGGAAAAGGCAGAGAAAAGCGAGAGAGAGAGAGAGAGAGAGATGCCTAATTCTGAAACTCAAAAGGACTGAGTGAAACCTTTAAGTTAATATTACCCTGTGGAGATCTCGAAGAGCCAGCTGCATTTTAATGGGGATTAATACCCAGGCTCTGTCAGCACATTATTCACCTTTTTATCAGCTCCAACAAGCACGAGGGCAGCAAGAGCGTGGAGTCCCTCTCTCCCACTTTTGCTTTGTAGGGAGGAACAGAGGCTAAAACAATGTGGTGAAAATGAAGGATGAAATGGGCGCCGATTATACTGTCAGTCACTTTAAAGTTTTACTGGTGGGAGGCTTAGATGGAGCCCCTCCTCTGTAGTAAAGGCGAGTATAGACTATAAAGAATGGGAGCGTTGTCAACGGGGTAAAAAGTCCTTTCTTTCGATTATGCACAGACCATCTGAGGCCGTCTAAGAGCATAAACGAGCCTTTGTTTTAGAAGGCTAGCGCGGGTTTTAAACCACCAAAATGTCAGTTGGATTATGATCTCAAGACAGTATGTGCCATTAAGGAAATGGAGTTATCTTCCAAAAAAACAGGCAGCTAAACAATTTCTGATTTGCTTATTAAAAGATTAGTAAGCTTTTTTTTTTTGTATATTTGCACATCACATAGTTTAACAGGTCTTAGAAAATACTGCCACTTCAAGGGTTTTTAGTTAGGACCTTTGGGATTTAGGATCAGCAGTTTTAGTACAGCAATAGAAAAACAGTTATATTATTTAGGTTTAATTATTTTGCACAAAGTATAGAAAGTAGCCAGGACATTGCTAAAATAACTTCCTATTTCTATAAAGGGAACTTATTATGCACAATTCACATTTTGCAGGTTTATGTGCTTCAAGTTTGGTCTCAGCTGCTTCTAAGAACAGCCCTAGCACTTCAAAAACAACACAGAGCCACTTTTGGCAATAAGTTAATATTTTTTAGTGTCCGGAAATGAGCCGTTTCAAAAACGTTCCGTTTAAGTCACAATTGATGAGCACTGGGTTGTTACCTAGCAGCCCCAGCGGAGCTCCAGCATGTTTGGCTGGTTTTACTCCTGCATTTCTGTTGGTTGTGAAGAAGGATCTTCTTCTGCTTTTCAAAGATGGACAGTTATATAATTGCATATCTACAACAATTTCATGTGTAATTGTAAGATCTGAGTTGGAGGGCTTGGCCATCAGCATCTTATTTGGATTTAAAGTGACTAGACTCTAAAACAGGTCAATCTGAAAGGGATTCAAAATAGGCAGAACCCTTTTCTTCCTATTTTGAATCTTTTTTCTTAGATAAAGATTAACATTTCTTTATCTAAGAATAATTTTTGCTAAACAGGTAAGGCCATGTTTTGTATAGCACATAGACCTGTCCTTACCTGTTCCAGGAAAAATAATAGGTCACCTTTAATATTCTCCTGTAAAATTGTTAGCCTGCATTAATTTTGCACCACAGATCTCCAGGCAAATATTTTCCTCTTTATTTGGCTTGAGTAGCATCATAGTTTTGAGGTGACGGAACCTGGTTTTAGTTTAATGCTGCAGTCCATCAGATTTCTCCTGAAATCCAACTTGAATTCTCAAAATCAATGCATTTACATGGTCTTTGGTAATGCGATTATAACGCACTCAAGGCAGCAAATTAATTTGTTTCCGTGTCACTGGGGGAAACTGGATTTCCCTTTCCAGGTTATGGGAGTATAACAGTAATGTGATAAACGCTGCTATTTTTCACATGCTGAAAGCTCTTTAATTGTGGGTGTCAAAATACATTTGGATTATCTAAGTGTGGTTTGGAAATCAATGTGGATTTTCTAGATGATAATCAGACTTTTTATTTTATCACAAATACCAGGCCTGATTTATTTAAGATGTTTTGTCTGTTTTTCTGATTAAGGCCGACTACGGTTAAGAAAAATCAGGAACCTAACGGTGATATTGTAGAAATCGAATGAAGAATCCAGCATCCTCTGTTTTCTGCTGGACTATCAATAGCCTTGATGTTTTGGCTGTTCATTTCCATAGATGTCATATTAACTCTGGGCTTTTAATAATTTATTCAAGTAGTTTCCATGTTGGAGTAATGTGAAAGACACTGCTTCAATTACATGGGCTGATATCCGCTGTTATCATTGTAATGACTGATAACGGATGTTTACCAGTATTGTACATATTTCCCTACACTGTCAACAACGTGAAAAAGTGACCACTCCGCTGACATTGCTTCTCTGCTTCAGTTCACCACTTCACAATCCTGTGGTCACTGTGACATGACCAAACAAAGAACACATGCACACAATCACCCAAAGACACGGCAACATCAGTTGTTAATATCAGCCCAGTTTCACTTTTTGGACCGATGCAGATGTTAAAACTATTATCGCGCAACCCTACTTTGATTTGTTGCAGATTTTCTCTTGCAGGCTCAAATATATACTTTCACTCCCATTAATTTGTAGATAAATGTACCTTAGCAGGTTATAGAGGAAATGCACGCTTTTAGTTGCCATCAATAAGCTTTTGGTGGAAGCTTTTACCCCTCGCTTTGGCTAAAATTGGCAGAGTTCATTTAAAATTAGTTGGTTTCTTGGCAGGGAAAATATATCCTTAGCCTGCTGCATCTATTCTAAAAACAGTATTGATGTGTTTTTAGGATCATTGTCATCCTTTAAACCCAATTTTCCACTGTTAGTTGAAAGAAAATAGCTTAGGATGTTTAGGGACACCACAAAACCTAGTCAGGCCCAGGTCTGTCACACACTGGTAGACGCCTGAACATCATTTTTACTGCTCATGGCCATCAACCTAATCTGACCAGCCAGGGTGCATGTTAGTAGCAGATCTAAACATTGCTTCCTTCACCTTCTTGAAGTGCCACATACTCTCTGTCAATCCTTTCAGGTTTCTTCCCTGGCAGCTCCCAAGGGTGCGACGCCTTCCTCCGTCACAAGATGACACTGATATCTCCATCCATCCTGAAGAAATACGGCATTCCCTTTGACAGGGTGAGTGGCGCATACACGGCATAAACTGACATTTTATTGATCAGCACGATCAATTTGTTGTTATCTAGAAGCATTTGTGGCTTTATTCAGCCAGTAAGTTGCGTCAAAAGAGAGGCACTTAAAGACGTATTGATTGGCAGCCTCTATTGATGGTCATTAATTCATTTTTGGCCTGGATCTAGTGGTTGGCACAAGAGAATTAATTAAGTTTGAAATATCAAAATTAAGAGAGTGTCAATAAAGTTATCTTTTCTCACTCGCTGTTCCTTTCCTGGGTCATCCATAAATTACAGAGGAGGTTGGGCTTGTTTCAAATGACTCAGCGTTGACGCAGCCATGAGTAAAGATCGTCATCGGTGCCTGTCACAGAAAATGAATTGCCATCTTTTCACCTTTCTGTTGCAGCACAAACCTCCACAGTGCAAAAATTAATGAGAAACTGAAGGGGGGGGGGTGCTGGGCAGACATCCAAAGTTCCCCACAGCCAGCATAAGACCCCCTCCACTTAACTTCTCCCAGCACTCCCCCCTCAGGACGTCATTATCACAGTGAACATGTTGCGTTCTGCACACCTGCCGGTGAACTTTTCCCGATTCATGTGTAAAAATAAAACTCTCCTCTGTTCTTGCCGGAGCGAAGAGGGATTTGTTGGTTTGATATGTGAACCATTACTGTTAGCTGAGGAAGTTAATGTCTCACTTTCAGCCTCCCTACCCATTTCTCCCCTCATGCCTGTATTTCCGTCTGGCTTGATGTGTCTCTTGATTGCAGGCAGGCAAGTTTCTCAAAGACGACGGGATTCGCAGTTGCACATGCAGGGCTTAGGTTTCAGGGCAATATGCAAAGAAAGAATAAAATTAAGGTGTTCGCATATTTTTAAGCAATGTGAGAATAACATGGAGCTTGTAAGAAGATACTCTGGGAGATGCAGCTAAGTTCGACTGGAGCAAGAAGCGTTTTTCAGGAGCCAAACTCTTTAATTGCCTCTAAAACTTTGACTATTTTTCACTGAGATTGATGGGTAATAATCAAATGTTTTACACTTTTGGTTATCTAAAAAAAAAAAAAACCTTAAATTTTAACTGTTATAAATTATGGATTAGATAGTAATACACTAACCAGTGACAAAAATGGCCCAATTTTCTACTGATTGACCCAGCAAATGATGGATCAACTGCTCAAAAACTCATGCTTTCCATGCCTTTTAAATGCATAAAATATTAATATTCCACTTTTTCTTTTTTATATCCACAGAAAACTCTTTACCTGAGTGCATTTTTTATAGTTTCGTACATATCAGATAAAGCGTAGGACTATATGTTTCAATGGAGAAATTGTAGTAGTCCATCATTTGGTTCAAAAGTACCTCTTCTACAAGGAACTGGGAACACTTCGTAAAACATTTTTTTAGCTGTCACTTAGTTTGTTTCAACAGTTGGACGGTAAAGGACTGATCACTATAAATGGGCATAGTTGGCCTATCCAAGAATTTATTTGACTTCGACATTTGAACTGCATTTTGTTTCTTGTTTGTATTTTGTATCTCAACAGATAACTCAGAACGAAGGGGAGTTTATGATTACATTTCCATATGGCTACCATGCTGGCTTCAACCACGGCTTCAACTGTGCTGAGTCCACAAACTTTGCAACTCTACGTTGGGTCGACTATGGAAAGAACGCCACACTGGTAAGATGAGACAGACCAGATATTTACTCTTTGAAGTTATGTTCATAGTGTCTTTGTTCATGGGAGGTTTTGTATTTTCAGAGTTTTGATAGTCATGTAATTGAAATTAAGGTTGACATGTTTAAGGAATAGGCTGACCCTTTGAATGCTCGTGTCTCAATCATAACACTCTCTCTAGACAAATGAAGACTTAAAATAAAATTGATTTTGATGTGATCCAGTAGCTTTCTTTCTCCTTAAGGGATAGAGACATAGATTACATCGATATATAAAAGTAGCGTCTAGTTCTCTGCTGCACACCATCTGTTCTTGACACCGACTGTACACTTGAATCCTTGCGCTGACGCAAACTGCCTCTTTGCCTGTGGGCTGTTGAGCATGAAATTGACAGGGCATGGGTAGGTTTGTGAAAGGGAGTCCAACTACAATGTCCTGTGGAATAAAGTCCCTCTGCACTCATCTCTTTTCTATACATTTCATTTTGCTGTTCACTCCTCCCTCTGTTTCTCTTTGGATGTGTGTGTGTGTTTTTCCTCGCTGTCTTTCTCTCTACTTGGCTGCATGTCAGATTTATGAGGTGCCAGTTTGCAGAAGTACATCTCCCTCCCTTCCTTCTCCTTCTCATTTCCAGCCTTCCTACTTTACCCATGTGACCGCTTGTAATTTAAGAACCAGTAGCCCAGGCTCCAGTGCTCAGGGGAGCATCTCCAGCTCACTTTGTCAGTTTGATCAAGAAGAGGGGTCTTTTCTGCTCTGCTAAACTAGGCTTACAAATTTACAGTGCAGCACATGGAGCCAGAGAAATGTTGAAATGCAGCCTGTGTAAAAGTATCCCTCAAAGTTCAGTGTTTTTCCATCCTAAGAAAAGTTAGTATCAATATTCTCATTGAGGTTCTTGTTGACAAAATAGAATATTATGAGTAAATGGCTTTGACTACACCAGGAAAGATGTACACAGCACTTAGTTGTTTTAAAAGTGCTATATAAATAAACTTGAACTTTAAATAAGTGCTAGATTGTTAGATGTACGAAGCTGTGTTCAGTTCGCCCACGTTACTGAGTAGTAAAAACTGAGCCTCTCTTTCTTCCTTTCTCTGAATGCCTCCACCGTTTTCTCTTTGATTCAGCCAGCCATCCAACAACTTGTTTGGCGGCCTTGGCCCTACACCCTTTTATTTTTTAATTTTTTTTCAAGCTGAGCCCTATTCTGTCAGCAGTGAACAGGACAGTGAGCGATGGGTCACGGTATGAAATTTGTCACCGTTTTGGGTCTGCCAGCAAACCACAGAGAAGGAAAAAATGGGGAGCCAGGCTGTGCTTCATGTCCCGCTCTTATTAAATACAGCCTCCTCAACTGCTGATCCATCTGCTTGACTTACTGAGAGAAGACACACACACACACCTGCGGTCAAAGTGGGAATGCTGTCAGCAGTTTTTGCATGCTGCGTTTGCATGTACCTCTGTTCTTTAGGAGACGGTGCAGTTTTAATTAACTGTCCTCTGAACCTTCCAATCTGCACATTAGCCACCAACTATTTTATTTATTTATTTTTTTGGGGGGAATTTGATCTGCTTGTCAGATCAACATGGATGTTAATCTGTCAAGCTATTTGTTTAAAAAATCTTATCCAAAACTTTAAAATGTTTCTTATGTGTGTACGTTGCATTAGAAATAAGGACAAATAGCTTTACAAAAGTAGTGACTTTAGGTTTTATAAACTGTGGAAGTTCATTAGTGATATTGGTTGACAGCAGTGAAGCACGGCTGGTTAAAATAATCCTTAAGATTATGGCAGTCGTCTGTCACATACTGCTGAGGATAAACACTTTGTCTTCTGAGTTGGCTGGATTTTTAGTGAAAGTCTCTTTTCTGTCCGTTTGGTGCTCAGTCACTGTTTGCTGCTGCTCCTCAAAGAAGTCATGGTAATTATTTTTCTTTCCTGTCTGAGAGAGGAGCTGAAATCATTCTCCAGGAGAAATTGGTGGCCTTTTTCCTTTGGAGAGTGAACCTCAGTTTATTAGCGAGTTTAGTTGCAAAGTTATCTTGGTCTGACAAGAATTTTTTTTTCTCTCTCTTTCAGTTTTTTTATGAGATATGTTGGCAAAAACATTCATACAACTTGAAGTTTTCTACTTGAACATTTTTATCACATTACAACCACAAACTTCAAAGTATTTTATTAGGATTTTTTTTTGATAAACTAACTTACTTAATAGTAGTGAAGTGGAATAAAAATTACACATTGATTTTGAAAGGATCTTACAATATAAAAAATATGGCATTCAGATGTGCCTGAACCCCACGAGTCAGTGTTTTTATCTTCTTTCTAAACTATCTTTCAGCAATTACAGCTGCAACTTTGGGTGTGTATTTGTATTCAGTCAAGTGGATTCAAGTATGGACTTTGATTAGACCATTGTGACATGTGTTGCTCTAAAACATTCTAGGAGTGTCAACATCTTGTTGGAAAATAAACTTTAGCCTTTAACAAGTCTTCTTCCAGGATCACCCTTTATATAGCTCCATCTGTCTCCCCATGAATTCTGCCCTGTTTACATAAGTATCCCCACATCATCTACACCTGCACTGAGCTCTGACTCACCTGAAGAAGCCTGGAAGCGCTGCAAGGATCTTGTTATTGTATTTCTCCAGTGCTTTTAATTCCATCCAGTTGGTACTTCTGAGGGACAAGCTGGAGCTGTCAGACATGGACCACCACATGTCCCAACTGGAACTGGACTATATCACCCTCAGTATGTGAGGATACAGGACTGTGTCTCTGACAGGCTGGTCCGCAGTACAGCGGTCCCACAGGAAATTGTAGTGGCCTGGTTCCTCGTCACCCTCTGCACTGCATCCATCACTCCCCATTCTGCCATCTGCAAAAATTCTCAGATGACTGTCATAGTCTCAAGCACGGACAACTGGTGGACTAGTGTGAGCAGAACTATAGTTCCTTGAGGAAAACCAGGGAACTGGTGGTGGATTTCCACCAGACTGATGAACATCCAGGGAGCTGACATTGAGATAGTAGGCTCTTACCACAGATTTACACTGCATGCTTCTCCACTTCACTTCTCCACTTCACTTCCCACTTCGCCAGTGGCCCGGAGATGTTTTAAACCACTCTGATTTACACTGCATGGACCTCTGCTATGCTGTGAACCCCAGAGGTTCTCAGAGAGGCATACATGGGAAATGAGAGATTGTGCTGTAAAGCCAGTGATTAAAAAGGATGAGTGGTGTCATATAAAATACTGTAGTCCTCAACTTCCAAAATTAATTTTTTACATTCATCACCAATGCACTACTCCTACTTGAGTGAGAAAACTTGATTTTTGAATTAAATCCGCATTTTGTATGTATACAGCATCATCATAAATGATGCAAGCTGACAGCACATATCAATAAATATATCCATATAATATTGCTAGTATTTTGTGAAAATGTATTCTGTTGTACTCATGTATTTTACTGTTGGAGTGGTGGGATCTTTAAAGATTGTAAAATGTAGAACTATTGGAGTAAAGCAAAGCAGCTTGAAAATGCATGTCACTTTTTATATTTGTAAAAGCATTTACAACTTTCTGCTATTTCATTGCTCCTCTTTGTCTTGGTCATAATACACAATGAAATACATAGATGTTTATTGTAGTATGACGTACGGAAAAAATCAAGACGTGTGAATACTTTTTCAGTTTATTAGTATGAGATCCTCCTTTTATATAATACCAAATTAGATATTCTTAGTTTGGCCTCGGTGGGTCACAACAGACAAATCAGTGTTTATATCATTGACTTCAAGGGTCCATTAAAAGATCTCAGGCTTCCTGTTTGCTTTTCAGTAAACAATTTAGCTCCATTAGGAGTCAAGTGGATCATTGACTGTATGCCTCGGCACGTTTGTAATCTCAAGTCTTGGGCATCTTGAAATGTGTTTAGTACTTATCAGACAATGAAATGTATTTCTCTTGGTCCTTGAAAATACTGGCATTGGCTGTTAACTTTAAACCATTTTATAAAAATAACAACTTGCTGTACACAAAGAAAAGTAGCACATTTTGGTACACTCCTGTGAATGTTTCATGATGGCTACAGTCAGATGCACTAACCCCTCACAGCACCTTTCTTCCACTCCAGCGCTCTCCACCCAATACCATATTTTAATGTTTCCGCCTGTCAAGTGGTGCCGAGATGAGATGTTGGCTGGATATTGTTTTGCTGTGGCTGTTTGAGCTGTTGTGTTTTCCCATAATTGAACATACGGCTCTGAGTACAGCTCACAGGCTGATGGGGGGCCAGAATGTAATACAGCAAGCAAAGCAAAAAAAGAAAACATTTCACCCCCTCCCTCTACCTATCCTACCCTCATTTCTGTTTGTTGAATCACTGCTGTTTTTATTTCACGTCTTTCTGGACTTTTTCTTCTTTTTTTCTGCCGGTTTTCTTTGTAATTTCTGTGCTTTTGCTACATTACACAGCTGCTGCCTTCTTCACTCAGCAGAATGATTCACAGAGTTCAATGTTGTCATTGACGGATGTGGAGACATTTTGAAGTGTGAACAGATGCATCTGTCACACTTTTTCTTCCCACTGAAATACAGTGCCTTGCAAACATATTCATATCTCATAAACCTTTGTACATCGTGTCATGTTGCACTCTTAATTCTCAATATAATTAAGTAGTGGTGCATAATTGGAAGGGTAACAGAAAAGGATGCAAGGTTTTCAAAAACTCTGTCATGCATTGGTATTCAGCTCCCATAACTCTGGTAGCCCTAGTTAAATTACAGTGCAATTAATTGCCTTTACAAGTTTGAGTCCATCTCAAGTTAATAAATGTTTTAAAAATAATCCAAACAACAACATGAACACCAAAGAAATGCCAGTCAAGCGAAGGAGAAAGTAGCAAAGAAGAAGTTTTAAAGCAACATTTCTAGTTTTTAACATGTTGTTCTATCATCCCAAAATGAATATAAGAGTATGGCACAAGTGCAAACCTATCAGGACATGGCCAACTGACAGGCGGGACAAGGAGAGCATTAATCAGAAGAAACGCATTGTAACTTTGAAGCAGCTGTGGAGATTTACAGTGCAGGTGGGAGAATCTGTTGACAGCACAAGCATTAGTCACGCACTAAACAGAACTGGCCTTAATGGAAGCGTGGCAAGTCAAAAGCTTGAACAAGCCCAGTTTGCCACAAGTTATTCAAGGGACACCACAAATATGTGAAGGACCAGAGATGAGATTCTGCCTCATCTCTGGTCAGATGATACTGCATGTATTTCTGGACACAATTCTAGCAAAGTACATAGGGGCCCTACAAGATAACCTGTTAGAAGGTGAAAAAGACTTGACTCTTGGCAAAGTCCCAATCTGTTTCGAAATCAAGGCAAGACTGAAAATTTATGTCCAGATGCTCTCTTCCAAGTCTGACAATAAAAAAGATTGAAGTTGGTGGTTGGAATGTGACAAAATGTGAAAGTTCAAAAGTTCAAGAGGTGTGAATACTTTTGAAAGACACTGCATGTTTATTGATTTACCACGCTGATATTTAAAATCCCTCTTTTTAAATCCTATGTGCAGTATCTTTTTGACCTTTAAAACAATAAATTGCTCTCAGAAATCATTCTGACTATAAATCTGTTAATTCTGCGTGATTATAGCTTGGATATTGCCTTTCTAGGCTGAAGGCAAGATGTGACAATTGCACCATAATTAATCTGATGGAAAGAGACAAAAGAAGAGTTCTGCATAATTTGTGCCTCAACACATTTATAATTTTGCTGCTCTGGGATTTCAGGCAAACATCTGTAGTTTGACTGAAAACACCAGAGTGACATTTATTCACAGGTTAGGAGCTTTTTAAACATTTATTACAGAGAGTTTGTATCATTTTTACCTGCAGCATTTCTCTGCTCTAACAAAGTTCTCGCTGTGCATTTTTGTTCATTTTTGTCTTGTTTTTTTTTTTTTTTTTCCCCCTGCAGTGTTCCTGCCGGAAGGACATGGTGAAAATCTCGATGGATGTGTTTGTTCGCTGCCTGCAACCGAGTCGCTACGAGCTATGGAAACAAGGCAAAGACATCACAGTGTTGGATCATCTGAAGGCTACAGAGTTGTCCAGTCCTGAACTGGAGAGCTGGAGGCAGCACAGGATCACCTACCGGCAAAACCTGCTGCAAAAGTAAGAGGACCAAAATGTATCATTGATGAGACTTTGTATACAAAGATCTGCTTATTATTACCCAATATTTATAATTACCTGTGTTCTCTGCACATCAGAGCAATGCACAAGATGAAGCAGGTTCGGCGCCTTAAGCTTGAGGAGGTGAAGGTGCTGGCGGAAGAGGGAATTGAGCTGAATGCAGCTGAGTATCAGCGTCAGGTGGAGGAGCGCGAGGCTCAGCGCAAACAGGAGAGGGAAGAGCGTTTAGCCAGGGAAGCCATGTTGGCCTTGGAGGCCATGGAACGTGAGGAACAAAAGGCTGCCGAGGCCGCTGCAAAGGCAGCAGACAGTCCCGTGAAAGCATCGCACACCCCATTAGCAGAAGGTTAGTGGGAGCCCGCATATGGGACGATTATATTCCAAACTAGAATTATAATAAAAAATTATTTCATTAAAACTAACAGTGGTTTGAAATCCCCAACATTACCTTAAGCGTGCACTTTTCTTGATTGTCTTTTTTTAGAGCATGAACTTGATATCAAGCCACCAAATGTCATGGAAGACATTGAGAAGAAGAAGCTGAAAAAGCAGAAGAGGATGTCCAACATTCAAGGGCCCATATCTGGATTTGAAGAAGCATTTGAGCAGTTTGCTAAATCTGCCAATAGGAACGTGGATATAATGTCGATTAAGAACGAAGACATGAGCATGGAAATAAACACTGCTCAGGTAAAAATAGTCATGCATAAAACTGTAATGTCTAAATACACACATTTATTTTACACAAGCTTAAAGGCGGTAATTACAACTTAATTAAGGTGAAATGATACACAAAAGTCATTGTTCAGTGTGTTCCCTACGGAATGCAATTTCTTGGTTTGTTTTCAAGTCTTTTAAAGGAAAATAACCACTTACAGAAACAAGGACAAACTCTATCATGATACTTGAGGGACTTTATACCAAGGCAGGGTTTGCATATTTGCAATTTTAAGATAAAAAAAATCCATTCCAGTTTACAGTAAAAAACTTGTTCTAGGATAAACTTGAATGCAGTTTAGAACCTGTTTTTTCCCTTTTCAACTTGGACTTAAAATTCAAAATAAGAGGCACTGCTCGACTGAATAACTTCAACTGATGTAAAAATTCATGCTGCAATTTTCTTTAACTTGTATATAGTTTTTTAACCCTAGATGACTTGCTAAGCTGGAGACGTAGTGATTCATGTTAGAATGAGGCTGGATATCAAGGATAGATGAAACAAGTTATCAAACAGCTTGCTATAAACATACTATTGTATGACCATCAGGTTTGCCTTATTCCTCTACTGCAACATTAATGGTAATCCAAACTGTGGATTGCTCATTACTAATTAAAAACAGTAAGGTCTTCAGTCTGCTGAAGGTCATCATTCTTACCATTCTTAGTTTGGTCTGCAATGCTTTAGATGGTGGCATGATTTGCTTATTTCTGAAAAAAGCTATACAAACACATGTACATGTCCTGTTTTGGACTGTATTTCTCATCTGACATGGTTGAGGACAAATACTAGTAGTATCAAAATAATTGCAGGCTTACTCGCTAACAAAAACATTTATTACAAGAAAGGAACCCTGGAACAACCTTTGAATAGTTAGATTTTTGAAAATATATTTTTTTTATACACTAGTGGCCTTTATTTAGCAGTGACTTGGTAGGAAATTGAATGGAGGGGGAAGACATGCAGCAAATGACACAGGACAACTGTGCTGTTAAATTCAACAATACTGAAAACTTAAAGAATGTGTTATTATTATTTTAGCAGCTGACCTTCACTAAGATGAAAATGCCAAAGGAGGTGAAGAAAAGTCGGCGCCATCCTCTTAGTAAACCACCCATGCGCTCGCCTCTGTCCATCGTCAAACAAGACCCGACCACTGAGAAAGGTGCGTGAAATTTTTTTTTTTTTTTTCTTCTCTGTGCTGGCGGAACACTGCACAGATAAAATAAGGGACTATTTAAGTAAACAGATGGTTTAGAGATGAGGATGGAGCATTGCATTTTTATTTAAATTTGAGCAGAGTGAAAATACAATGAGCTTCACATAAATCTTAACTATAGCTGCAAAAGGCAAAGTGGATGCTTTTGTCAGGTCATACAAACAGTTAAAGAAACGGTTAAAAAGAAGCAGACTTGTAATAAATTTATGCTACCCATATATTGCCATTTTAAATTTGATCTTAAAGGGATCTTATAAAAAAGCTGCAGTAAAATGACATTCAGCTTTGGAAAAATTACTTGTGACCTAAAACAAACATAATTTTTCGATGCCTCCTGTTATTCATTCCTGTAGTTGTTCTCTCCATCAAAGTGCTTAAAGTGAAAAGGACACCATTTTTATTTGTTTTATTGATCTGAGGGAAGAAAAACAAGCTGTACTAAAGTTCCCTGTTGGAATAAATGAAATCAAGATGGCAAGGCTTCTTTTTCCTACTCTCCCCCATTTTTTTTTTTTTCCTTTTCATTTTCAGACTGACACTTATTGATCTAGGGATCATGACTTCCAATTACCTGCTTTCAAAGTCACTTTAGCTTGTGTGGCCGGGGACTACACTCAGTCTGTCCTTCAGAGGGCTGGATGGTGGGAAAGAATGAGGAGGAGGAGCAGTGGTGGGAAAATAGACAACAGTTTAAGGGGAAATCTTGTGAAAAGATCTGCCTGACTTCTGTCCAGGCCTAACAAAACAAAGTGGATCAGTAGCTCAGGGGCTATGCCGTGAAATTGATTCTCACCCTGAGTGGCAAATTATTGATGCTTGTGCTGCTTGTGTTCATCACCAATTATACAAGGACTGACTATAGTGTTGCCTTCAAGCTTATTGCTGTTTCTTCCCAAGACCTCCCTCCAGATATCCTTTAAAAATGCTTTATATGTAGTTTTAAAAAATGGGTCTTTGCACAGTTGGGGCTGTCAAAAATAGGTGAGACCATCCTTTTGTTTCCATGCATAAAAAAATAAAGTATGAACACTTTGAAAAAGTAGATACTAACATAGTTTTATGAATGTAATTTCAAATGGTAAAAATTATTCTTGCTTTCTTTTAAATAAATACCCTTGTATTAAATCAAGCTGGTTTCAATAGGAGGCATTTTTACTTGTTAAATCAGACATTCTAATGATTATATATTTTAGTTAAATAAGTTGTGATTTTTGACGATGACTTTGAAGAAAATATAAACTGAAGGAATAGAGATTTTGTTCACTTTTGTTGACTGCTAGTATGGAGGCAGTCAAAACAGATAAGGAGCTGGCCTTAGTAAGGGGAGGTGTCCACAGATGGTCTGAGTGTGTGAATTGTATCAGATCATGCACTCTCTGTGTGCACATGGGGTGGGGAAGCTGACATCATTATTTACCCAAGACAGTCTGGCAACAGAACTAACCAATGAAGCTTTTCTGTATGGAAACCCCATAAAACAGCATGAGGAAGGAGGAAAGTCGATTGTAATCTTCAGACAGGAAGTCAAGTAAAGATCAAAATGGACAACGAAACCTGCAGTAGATGACCCGTGGCCATCGTTAGGCTGAAAACTTTGCCTTGTGAGAAGGATTCAACCCCTAAGCTCCCAACACTGTGGCTCTAGATCAGACATTCCTTCTCAGATGAGGCTCAAAGCTCGACAACAAAAGCAAAAACACTTGGTTAGTGAGAAACTATATCCACTCAGAGGAAAAGAAAACTTTACGCAGCCTATCAGCTGTCCAAGAAACTATCAAATAATTTTCCAGAAGATCTGATCAGACTAGAGTCGGGAAGCCATTCCACCTCTCAAAGCCTCCACTTAGAATCCTCAAGTTTCAGAGTTGGGAAAAGTCAGGTTTAATTAAATTGATTTAGTTTTTTTTTTTTTTTTTTTATCTGAATATTCTAGGCTGCTGAATTAAGCTGTTCTGACCCTTGCAAAGTATTGCTAATTAAAGAACCATATAAAGTTTTGGAGTAGTTGTGGGCCTTCAATTTTTTAAGTCACCTTTAATCCTAAATTTTTCAATGGTAGTAAAATTGCCTTGGTGCCCCGTTCGTAAATCAATAGAAGGTTTTTAAAGGTGCCTTATGACTAAAATTAGTAACACTGGGGCTCCTTATGAGTCATTAAATAGTACCTGGCTCAGAGTCGAGAGCAAGCTGCAAAATAGAGTGAACGACCGCTATTGAATGTGGTCTGTGAATCCTACTTAACTGTTGACTCGGTCTCATTAATTTACGAAAGGAAGAGGAGTTGGATGGAGTGCTGGTTGAGTGTTTACCTCTCAGAGTAGGAAGTTAGTTGGGAAGAAGCTTAGCGCATCAGACGACGAAAGCTACGGGTTACTGAAAGCTACGGGTTTTTACCCATGCTTTTTGTGTCTTTGTCCACAGAGCTGTCCTCTCAAATGCCGATGGATAGCAGCATGAAGAAACAGGAACACTTATGGCGGAATCATTCCCCGAACTTTTTGGCTGAGAAATCCTTCAATGCTGCCGTGGCGGGACTTGAACCATACTGTGCTGTCTGTTCACTTTTCTGTTCCTACGTGAAGGTAGAAACATGCACTGCTGCGTACATACTTTTTTGGAGGATACACATGATTACTCAGAAATGTAATATCTCATTTCCCCTCCATTCAAGCCAAACAGAGATGTTATCAGTTTGACCCCTGAAACCTCCCTACCTCGACATGGTATTTCAACTCGACCATTGGTCCCAGAGATGTGCTTCAGTGTAGGAGCAGTCAACACAGAACCACCACCCACAAATTACCACATCGGGGAAGATGGAACCAGTCTTTTGATCCAGTGTAAATGTTGCGCCATGCAAGTTCATGCCAGTAAGTACTAAACTCATTAGTAAACAATATACTAGTCAAATATAAGTATGTTAGAATACCATGAAAGGAGCTTCTTTCACCCTAACAAGCTAATATGATTTGGGTTTTAAATAAAATATTGTTTACATTTTTCAGATCCTTAGTTTTTGTGCCTTAATAAATCATGTAAACATTCAAACTGAGTTATGTTTAGTTAGATAAAACTGGTTATTAAATTATTATGGATTATTACAATCAAAACATTTCTGTAAAATTTTCCATAACCAGTCACAAGAACGTGTAAGTTGAACAAGATTTGGGTTGAAGACAGAAACTCAAGCTTTTTTAGTAAACATTATGATGGTGACTTCATGTTCAGAATGCCCTGAATTTGTGTGACCTATGTGTGAAAGTACTTGGATTTACATGCAAGAATCATAAAATATCATGTCAAATTGAGTTATCAATTCTTCATGTCAGTCAGCGTGATAAATGCATTTTATAAGCTGTCATAATTATTTTCATAATTTAGGTTTTGACTTAAAAAAAAATCTTTAATATAATTTTGTAAAATAATTTTGTATTTAACTTCCTGAAACTATTAGCTTAAGGACTGTTTAAAAAATATGGAATTTCGTACTGAATGTGGTTAATTTAAAATAATATTGCAATAAAGCTTTCTATCCAAGGAGAAGGAAAGGCTGTTTGTTACCTTTTTGTATTGCATTCTGTCACCGTAACTGTAAATGTGCTAATTAAAAATTAATACTCATTGTGTAATCATACATATTAAAAAAAATCTCCTTCTGGTATGGCTAGTATGGGGGAAAAAATAGGTTTCAAATGCATAATGTTTCTTGAAATGCCTGATGGACTGTGTTTGTACCAACCCAAACTAACAAACTCATAAATCACATCACTAACACATATACACAAAGTCCACAACACACACATTAACCCTCCTGGGTTCTTATTATCCCTAAACCTGGAACACACCTTCAAGGCCAGTTCATTAGTCATCCTGGGAAGAGCTGCTGAAACAGCACTGCTATTGATAGGAAGACATGAAGCAGAAAGAGCTCCTGTCAAAAATGCCAGTTGTGCATTCCCACACCTTTTGTTCTTCAGTGTTCTGGGCTGAACATTCAACGAAAAATTATTTAAACATGTCCCGGTGTTGTATAAATCTACTGGTCTATTTGCTGGTAACCTCAAATTGGGGATTGGAGTGAGAAAATTGGGCTAGTTATTAACAAGAAAAACAAAAGCTTAGCAAGGAGGTTTGGTGTTTGAATGTGTAATAGCAGAGAATAGAAGGAAAGGTGGCCCTTCAGACCATTCTGTGTTGTACACATCCACTGATACAAAATATGTAATAAGGGAACTGGTTAAAATAATCATCATCTCCTCTTACAGGTTGTTACGGTTTGAAGCCAGAGTCTGTCAGAGATTCCTGGACCTGCACCAGGTGTACAACAGAGGCCTGGGTAGTGGTGAGTGGACTCTTAGCTGATGTTCACACACAGATGGAGAATAATGGCTAATTTACTTCACTAATCTGTTAAGTCATCATGCATGTTCAAGAAATATCCATAGAAGTGTGAGGTGTTCTAAACAAATTAGGATTTTTCAGCTCAAACCTTTGATTTTAAAGAATGTTATCTGTTGTTCTAGGAATGCTGCCTCTGCAACCTGCGTGGAGGAGCATTGAAGATGACCACAGACAACAGGTGAGTGCTTGAAGACCTTTTGTAAGTTTACATATTTGAAATGTTAAACTAATCAGGAAGGTGGATTTATAGCAAAAGAATCTGACATTTTGTCCTTAGAAGATCCAGGTTTTTTTGTTTTAAATTTTCTTTCCTGTCTGATTTGATCTTCAGATGGGCCCACGTCATCTGTGCCATCGGTGTGCCAGAAGCTTGCTTTGTCAACGCTATCGACAGGGAGCCGGTGGATGTCAGTGCTGTCCCAGAAACCCGCAAAAGTTTGGTAAGTGCAGATGGAGACAAATACGAGGTCTGCACAAGTCTCATACCATAGTTTATTATTAAACAGGCAGAGTTCAGCTTTCTTTATATTACCAGCCGTCTCTGGGGAAAGTAAAAACTTTTCTGTATTGATGCTCGCCATGATGGTTTTCCTGTACGCTTATAAAGTCTCCAGGGCCTCCTGCGCTCCTCCAGACTTTTCCTACTCTGAAGCGGATTGTTTTCTTTCCTGTTCATTGCCTTTGTGTCTGTCACTTTCTCTGTTGCCCTGGTTCCTTTCCTGGTGGATTGATAGATTGCAGTTTTTTTTTTTTTTTGAGAAGTGGGGTAAAACAGACATGCTGAGGGGAATGGCTGAATAATCAGCTGTCATTTCTCACTGCGCCAAATGAACTGCATCGATCCCGTGGGTTGAAGGCAATTTCCCCATTGCTGCCGCATCTTTAAGCACAACTTATTTCGTTCTTTCCTTTCGCTGCTTTTGTTTTATTACAGTCCCTCTTTTGCAGTCTCTGCTCTGTGGCGAGTGATCGGAGCGCTTGCTGCTACATTATCACAAACGCACAAATAATGTCACCTCTCAGCCTCCTCTTCTCGCTGAATAATCTATCAAAGACAAGCTGGGTGACATTTGCATCTGTGCGCTGTCAGAAGGTTTCTTCCGTCTCTACTTAAAAAGCTTTGAGAAGAAGCTGTGCGCTCTAATGATTCGGATGACTGGTCTGATCAAATGTGAGCATGCACCCATGGAACCAGTTTATATCGCGCTGTGTTCTCCAGTCACCACGTCACCTTTCTACTCTTAAACATTTGCCTCTCAGGAAACTTGTCATTGTTATGTTGGATTTTATAGGCCATCTTTGGATGGTAAAAACCTAAAAAGATGTGATTTTGTCTTTATATTAATTATTCCTTTAATTGGTTCAATCTAAAAGGACTTTCAATTTAGCAGTGGCATTCTGGTAAAAACTGCAACATGCAAGTTTAGATCATGCAAGAATTGGTATAAGCTGTTTATCATATTTATGTTCACTTTTACTTTTACAATACTAATTAAGTTTCCAGAGATTATGTAGCGATTTTGAAGATGAAAATGGAAAATATATATTAGTAAAGACAAAACTGATGTACCGTATTTTCCGGACTATAGAACGCACCGTACTATAAACCGCAGCTACAAATTCTTTGAATAAAACTGGAAACGTGCATATATAAGCCGCACTGGGCTACAAGCCGCTGTTATCTCAGCCGCTATCGGTTTTCCACAAGGAAGCAGAGGGCTGCGTCCTAATAAACTTGCTGGATTTATTAAGGATGCAGCCCTCCGTCTCCAAAGCCGAACCATGGTTTTGTTCACGCTGAGTTTACGTGCAGCGGTTCTATTTCCCTCCGGTACTTAAAAGCTTAAAAGCTGCACCATATGAGTTTGAAGAAATTTCTCCATCATGCGTCTGTTAGCATGTGCTCGTTCTAAATGAAAATTAGCACTTTCTTCTTTGATTTCCCATTTTGACTTCCAATGATTCACTTCTTGCTAAAGAGCCCCCTGGTGGTTAAAGAAAAATCCACAGAAAAGCCGCACCGAGCTATAAGCCGCCTGGTTCAAAGTGTAGAAAAAAAAGTAGCGGCTTATAGTCTGAAAAATACGGTAAATATTAATTTGTTCTGACAATGACAAATGTCAAAAACTCCTTCAAGCTGATGCAGGAATATATTTTTATTGTAATAAGGGCCGTTCCAAATGGTTAGGATGAAAACTGTAATAAAGTTCTGCGGCTTAACCAGCATTGAAGCCTGCCATAAAGTCTTGTCGCTGGAACCCTTTGTGATTGCTGTAAATAAATGTATGCCTTTGCCAAATAATAATTAATTGTTTGGATTTCAGTGGAGCAAAGGGTCTTTTTTGCAGTAATTGTGGCCTATCTTTCCCCAACAAAACTATGATGGGGGAAAAAATTATATAGGTTTATAATTTATATACACCAATTACATCACATATTGACAATGTTGTTAGTAGTGTTGCTATCAGATCCTGGTAGTCCAGTTGGCAAAGTAGTTGGCATGCTTCCCATGAGGAAATTTTTCTCAAAACATGACTTACAAAAAACTTAAGACAAAAAAATCACACAGTCAACATAACGCACACTTTAAATGTATTTTTATATAGGTGTTGCATAGCCTTGTTTGCAGCCAAAGTCAGCAGTTTACTTTTAAAGATATGTATAGCGAACTGTCTTATTTGCTGACTTAATATGAACATTCAGCAGCGAGCTGCAACAAATTAATGTTGCTGCGGAGTTTTGCTGTTTGCTTTTATATTGCCATCTTCATGATGTTCCATCAGTGGAAAACTGCTAGCTGGTAGCAATCATAGGAGGCAAAATGCCCTGCACAGGAACAAAAATGAAATATTGACATGATGATAAAAGAAATTTATTCTTTCATTGATTGGTTGTGTTCTCCAGCTGCTTGGTCATTTTAATTTTAATTTATTTTTAAAGGAGGGGCTATATAAAACGGGGACAGAAAAGGGAATTTAAAAGACAGAAGTTTTCTGATTGTAGAAGTTTTCAACTGATCTGAATTAGTGTTGGTGTTTAACATATGTCTAAACAGATGATGTTATGATGCTTCTCTTTGAGCAAAGTTTGTTTTATGAGTTGAAGTTATTTAGGTCACCAGAGATACTAATTCAAAAGGCCTACGGTCCTTTGCTTATAATTTAACTTGCTTGTAAATGTAGTGCTGCAGATTACTCTGGTCCAAAAGATTTTGTACACAATGTACAAGGAAGTGGAAATTTGGCAAGAGAGCTTCAAGTGACTGCCTCGTCTCCTGGTCATCCTGCTTCTTTGTAGTCCCTTGCCAGAATGTCCACTCATTTCTTCTAATCCTAAATATTTATTTCATTGTGACTGATTGAAGGAATCGGGTTGGATAGGGGGAATAGTGGTTTTTCAATCACACAAAACTTAAATCCTAACATATTAAATATGTCAGGTTTTAAAGTTATAAACAAGTGTTTAGTCTTAAATGTAGAATATTCCAAAAGCCGCAAATAAAGTATAAATGGAGAGTAGTAAGAGGAGAATCATTCAATTTGGGTGGTAGAATTTGAGTTTTCAACATTGCAAACTCAAATGTGTTGAAAAGAGTACATCTCTATGCTTAAAGATGAACTGACATTTCAGTGTGTGCTTTTTGTCTTTACAGAAATGTGTATTCTGCCACACAACCAACCCCAGTCCGAACCGTGGCGCCTGCATCCAGTGCACACATGAGAACTGCGCCACCTCTTTCCATGTCACATGCGCCCAGATTGCCGGAGTAGTGATGAAGCCCGCAGACTGGCCCTACGTGGTGTCAGTCACCTGCCACAAACATAAAAAGGGCATCCAGATGGTGAATAAGGTGAATAAGGTGAGTGTGTTTGCATCTTTCACTTTTTCTGCTAAGTTGGCGTAAATCAGGGATGTTCAAAGTGTGATCCGGGTGCCATTTATGGCCCTTGGAATTATTTTGTGTGGCCTCTGATTGGAGCTCAACAATGGTACAAATCTGGCCCTAAGACACTTTTTT
Source organism: Girardinus metallicus (assembly GCA_903067095.1). NCBI lineage: Eukaryota > Metazoa > Chordata > Actinopteri > Cyprinodontiformes > Poeciliidae > Girardinus > Girardinus metallicus. Next base: position 26,252 of record CAEGAE010057576.1, read on the forward strand.
TTTTTTTTTTTTTGCTCTTATTTTTACTTTGTAATAAATCATGTCACAAACATACAGCCACAATTTACTAAAAATCAGACTTGATCATACTCATCCAATATACTGTGCTAAATATGGCAAATATTTTAGTAGAAACTAAAAACATTTTATGGACCAGCAAAGAAAGTAGCCAGTCCAGGAAGTTAAATAACTGAAACACCTTAACGTTATTATAAACAGAGAAATAAGCACAAGAAAGTTGTAATAAACGTAGCCCCAGAATTGGATAAACCATCTCAAACTCCTTTTAAAACATAATTTTGATGAAATACTCGCATTAAATATTACTTTTACTTCTGTGTGAGGATACTGACATTTGGTTTCATATGCCAGTGACGGAACATGATTAATAATTATGGAATAACCCAGACATTGCTCTTGCTGAGTCCCAGTCCTGACTCTTGTCTTGTTTTTGTCTGAAGCCTCGGGCAGCCCCTAAACCTGCTCCTCAGGGTCTAGACCTGGGCCTCAAGGTGATTGGGCGTAAATCCGACAGTTGGTACTACCACTGCACCATCATTGGCATCGCAACGCAGACGTTCTACGAGGTCAACTTTGAAGAAGGGTCATACTGTGACAACGTGCACCCAGAGAATATAGTGGTGAGTGTTTTCACCAACAGGGTTGTTATGCAGACTGGAATTTGATCTCAATATTTACTGGGTCTGAATAAGTATAGAGAAAAAAGGATGTGGAAAAATATTTGTATTTGCAGATTTTTGTTCTCCATCTCATTTTTTCCTTTGTGTTTTTAAATGTGGAAACCACTTGGTATAGGCAATGGAAGGTAGACTGAGTACTCAGGAAAGTTCTCTGTCTGGAATATTTATATGAAAAATTTGGAGGAGCCCTTCTCCATTAATCCAAGCACCACCTACTCTTATGATTATAGTCATTCAAAGCGTACAAATATATCCTAGCAACTGAGCCATGACTGAAGGTATAGAAAATGTATTCCGCTTTATAAATATAGATAACCTTTAATATTTACTGTTTAAAGATGGCAAGAAACAGTACTTTAATAAAATTAAATTATTAAAACTTGCTTCTAGGGAGGTTGAATTCATTACATAGCTATACAAGTAATCTAATTTAAAATGCTAAATACTACCCTTGAATTTCAGAAGTTCAAACTTTTTACTAAGCTGTAAGTAGCTGGAAATAAGGACAACCCTTGGGATGTAAAATTAGAATTATGAACGAAATCGTGCAGAATTCTATAATTCAACGCTTTTCTCCTATATTCGTCCTCCAGTTCTCTCATCTTTGTCCTTCCTCTTCCAGAGTCACGACTGTCTGCGTAATGGTCCTCCTGACGCAGGGGAGCTGATTGTGGTCGGTACACCGGATGGTGAAAACCTGAATGCTTCCTTTGTCAAAGAGCATGTCCACAAGCTCTACCAGGTGAGGAGAAATCTGTTAACCTGACTCGTCTGTTCAGGCACAGACAAATCGCAGTTAGCTGGGTTAAGTGAGACAAGAAGTTTTGTGGGTGACTGGCTAAAATATTGCTTTCTGAACAGAGGAACGAGGGGTTACACAGAATTTGTAGCAATCACTATAACAAAAATTCTTGCTAAACAGCTTCTGGTCGAGAATTGTTACACGGTCACATTTAGAAATAAAGTGAAGGGTAAAGTCTCACAGATGCATTTTGGAGAATTTATAGGTCAAGTTTAGAGATTGACCTATTGCTGTGAGATGCCATGAGTGCCAACTCCACACTTCGTCTGGTTGGCAGATGAGACACAAATCTAATAAAAGAAAAAAAAAAAACTTGAATACTAATTGTATATTCATCTGAATATACAACTAGTAGTATTATTAGTAGTAATATTCAACTATAGTATTACTAGTATTACCAAAATAACATGGTTATTGTGTGCACAAATATACACTGGAGCTTGATAAGAAATTCAGGTCTTTCATTATGCAAACCAGTTGGTAGATTAAGCTTATGTGATCTTAAAATAATAAGTCTCCTGTGTGATTATTGCATATTGTAAATTTTTAAATATATGTAGAAAAGATTTTTGCCCACTTCCTGGGGTCATATACTTAGTACTAGGTAATCAAACAACTTAAAATATTTATCACACTATTTTCTGAGAAGCAGCGCTGTCTAGCTTTGTTAGAGGTTTCTTTTTAGTACTGATGTCACAGTACTAAGAGTACAGTGTCCATTTTACAACTGAATATAAAAAGTTAAAATAACATGGTTATTGTGTGCACAAATATACACTGGAGCTTGATAAGAAATTCAGGTCTTTCATTATGCAAACCAGTGGGTAGATTAAGCTTACGTGATCTTAAAATAATAAGTCTCCTGTGTGATTATTGCATATTGTGTGATTATTGCATACATGCAAATCTTAGGAAAGATTTGACATGCAATAATATTGGCAAAAGTTATAACTACACAAAAAATTGTGTGTTTCTCTGTTTGGAAACTAGATTGTCTTTCTGCTTTAGAATAGGAAATGTGGAAACCAGATAAAGTCTATCGTGCTACTAAAGGACAAAATCATTCATCATTTCCATCTCAAATGCATTTTAATGAACATTGCTTATCTCTGACTTGACGTGGTGTTTTGGCTGTACTCTCTTATTGGTTACAGCTAACCGATCTATTGGCCTTCTGAAACTTTTTATGCATCATTAAAATGTCTCCAAACATATTAAGGACACAGCTCGCTATTTATAGACCATCCATTCAGACTCTTAACTTATTGCACTCCAGGTCATTCTTTGCAAACAGTGATACTGCAGTAAAAATAATTTAAGATGTGTTGTGGAACATGCAATGGCTGTATAAAGTGGGGAAACGTGGAAGTGACCTAATTTCTAGGACTTTTACAAAGAAACATCCACAAATTAACTTGGAAGCAGAAGCACACAGATGCATGTTTAGCAAGAAAATGTAAAGATTCTTTCCCAGATTTTGCCTTGATTCTTGTTTCTGCATCCCATTTGTTGTTGTTTTTGGATGTCTCCAGCTGTTCAATTAAAAATATGGACCTGAGGTGATTTTTATTTTTTTTTTCCATTGATCACTTGCATAATTTCTAAAGCATCTTTGTGATTTCACCTCTGCCATTTTTAAAAAGCTTTCACTTTACATTCATGTGTTTTACCTAGCTATTATGTGACTTATTAATTAAGCATAGGGCATAATAGTGAAAGTGATGAATGGCAATTTTAATTTTCTTTCCACAAATCTGAAAAGTGACTTGCATATGCATTCACCCCAAGACAATATTTACACAGCCGCCTTACCTTACAATTACAGCTTAAAGTCTTTTGAGTCATCATGATGCTTCAACATTAGTTATTCTCCACTTTGTGATGAGATGTAAAAAGGTTCACGAAGGTGAGAATACTTTTTCAAAGGTGTTTTATTACTGTTATTATTGATGTTGCAGTTTTCCAAACGACCTCCACAAGAGTCTTTCTTGTATCATTAAATTTTTTTATTTAGTATTTTTGACATGCTTTTGCGCTGAACTAAAACAAAGAAGAAAGAAAAACAAGCCTCCGGCTGTTCCAGCAGCCAGAGTCACAACCCTGACCTTTTTCCTCTGTTGCAGAATATTGTTAAAATCTACATTTATATTTAAGGAGCTTAAGTGAGGCTCTGATCTAGTCAGTGAGCAGCTTTGGTTCAATGCCATGGTCAAGGATAATTTGACAGCAGCGCATGTTGGTTGATGGTTCCATTGTTGTGGTGCTGACTGAGATGGGCCCAGGTTGGGTTCCCTGGCTTACCTTTGAATTTTTTACTCAGAACTAATCTGATGTTCTCTCTGTCATTTATTCCCCGCTGTTTTCCCCTTTGTTGTGCAATGAAGGCAGTTTCGTTCCAGTTTAACCTCTCATGATTGCCAGTTTTCCCAACTTCAAAGTGGTGCCAAATAATTTCTGTTTTACAAAAGGAAAAACGATTGAAATTTCCAACTAATTCATTGTTTAATACTTTCATTTAGGTGGAGTTTCAGGATCAAAGTCAGCTGATGCTCAAACAGTCAGAGATCTTCCAGCTGGATCATGAATTACCTAAAAGAGTTAGGGCTCGACTGGTGAGTATTTTACTCAAACTTTACTTTATGCTACTCTCAAACTTCACTTTTGTCTAATTAAAGTCCATTTAGAGCAAATGAGACACCAAACAGGGAATGCATTCATGTGTGGCTCCTTTGTGCTTAAGAAGTCATTACCATGTTGGAGTTCAAATGTCCTGTGGTTCTCATACCTCACTTATAATGTCTATTTTTTTTACTTAACCAAGCTTGTGATTGCCAGAAAGCAAAACAAATCTGCATTTCTCTGTCACAGATGACTAGGTGATGTCGCAGGCTGCGCCACACTCACTCATCTGAGTCTTAAGCTCAGATTTTCCTGTTTACAAATTAAAAGGGAAGTTTCAAGCAGTATTTCCATTGCAAATACTACTTTATTTTATAGTTCCCCAACAGAGAAAGTATAACAAACGGCATTAAACAGTTCTGACCAGAACTCAACGTTGATTTAGCATTTCAGCATAAATACTGGAAAATAATCTGACGCTAACATTTGTTTGGTAAATGAATGCTTTGTTTGGCCAGTAGAGGCTTTTATCTTTGACATAAAAGTGTTCATAAAATGCTGGCAATAACCAGCATCACAGAAATCATATCGAGCTTCTTTTTAAATTATTGCTTTTAAAATAAAAACAGTTATTGCTCTGCATATTCAACACAGTTGCTTTTGTTGTACAAACCACCCAGATTGCTCAGATTTTCAGAAAACAGTCTTCTGATTATATGCAAAGTACTTCACATCGTCAGAGTCAGGCGTTTAAATCTAAATGGATGTGAAAGCCGAGGATGTGAAACTCATATCAAATTCCTTGCTGTGTGCACAAGCAATAAAATGCACAGTGAGATATAATTTTATTATTGTGGCCTGTAGAGCTGCCTTCTTGAAGACCTCAGGGCACCATAGTCTATTAATGTTTCTAAATTCAAACTTCAGGTGTCTTTTGGGCCACTGAACTTTAGCAGTTTTATTTTATAAAATTTTAACCTACTGTAGTTTTGTTCCACAGTTAGACATTAAGGTAACACTTTATTTGGCGGGTTGTGAATAAGACTGTCATGACACTGTCATAAACATGACATAACACCTGTCATGAACATGAGTAAATCTTCATGAATATTTATGACTTGTCATAAAGTGTCATTCAGTAAATCATGACACTTTTAATACAAAGTCGACATTATTCAAAATGTCTTTGTTATGACAACTTGACATTGACCAAGTAATCAAGATCTGACATAAATTTGTTATAAAAGTATTACTGATGAAACTTTAAAAATGATGTATCTTCATGTTATTAAAGCTAAAGTTTAATCAGTAATACTTTTATAACAAATTTATGTCAGATCATGATGTCTTGGTAAATGTCACTGGTGATTCCAACTAAATTAAAGGGATTTCAGTGTTTTATTGCTTGTGAGGCAAGAGGAAAGACTACAGTTTGGGATTAAATGCTACTCTGGTTCCTGAAAAAAGGTTCCTGTTGTTGAAATTCACTTTTTGTTTGTGTAAAAACTTCCTGGGATCGAGCACACGTAAATGGAAGCGCAGAAATATAAAAACGTGGTAAAGACGACATATTTCAACTTGATGAAGTTTTCTGTGTGTTTTTCTGTCTGCTTCCAGGCTTTACCTACCCCACAGGAGGAAGTTCGCCCAGCTGACGAAGCTCAAGCAGCGAAGCGCCGCCGGCTGCCCTCCAGCACAGCTGGGCCTAACACCCCGGTTCCACTTTCAGCACCAGCACAGCGGAATCACAGTATTACCACTCAACCAACCGTGGAGCCTCCCCCCATGATACCTACTACCAATCAGGAAGCCCCCACTCCCGTCAGCAGCGTTCAGACTGACGCAGAGACCCCAATGGACACAGGCGACAACCTCGCTGAGCCTCCTCCGGTCTCCAACCCTCCGCTGACTCAGCAGCCCACCCCTTTTCAGGCCACTTTGAACTCTGACCCCTTCCTGTCTGCTCCGTCCTCCTCACCACCTCCACCACCACCACCACCACCACCGCCACCACAGCACATGGCCGACAGCTACACACCAAGCAGCGGCTACGTTTCCTACATGGAGACACTCCTCCACTCACGTTTTCCTCAGGACGAAGGCCCAGGCCCAGTGTATTAGAAATCACCTCCACCATGTTATTAGTCAGCTGACAGTGGCTGAGCCAACAGGAAGTAAGCTAACGGAGGGGAACTCTGAGTGCTGTTTTGATGGACACGTTTCCTAGGTGAGAGGAGGAGGAGGAAACAGGAAATCAGAAGCACTCTTTTAATGCATGGTCCTTTTTTATATTTTTGAGTTAATATGTCTGCAGTGGTGCTTCAGCTTGCTCTGGGCCAGCACCGTAGCAGCAATATTTTATTTTTATTTTTTTCAACGTTATGAGATTTTTTTTTTTTTTTTTAGACTTTTTTTGGCAGCTGCTGTGCTTTTCTTTCCTTCGTGTTGATATAAATAATTCTCCAGGTTGGCGTCTGTTCCATACTTTGTTGCATCTGTTCAATAATGGCACACTCCCATGTTCTTCCCACAGAAACTAAAGCATTATGGTCTGATGGACATAAGCTCTTCTTACTCAAGTGACCAGCAACATCCGTTTTTCAATCCAGCTAGTGGTAGCATGGATATCATCAGGTGGACCCGCGTCATCCATCTACAGGCTCTCCTTTTAGTCGAGGTGTGTTCTTGTCTTATTTCCAGACATAAACTGGGGGAAACGGGGTTAAAAGAGAAATGTATTGTAGCGGGAACTCAGTATTTAAATGTCTTTGTTAAATATTGAAAGAATTATTTGTAATAGAGCAAACATGTTGAATGCAAACACTAGTAGATTTGTCTGGAGGATGCATTGAAGTTTAGTGATGATGTAGTTATCAGAGGACATTTTGTGTTAACATCATGTGGTGGCTCCCCGTTTCTTTCTTTTTTTTTTTTTTGTTTTCTCACACCAACACGATCTCAGGGTTCCTACAAGCAGAGGCCAAGTATGATGACCCAGAAATTTCCCACGTTCACAATCGGCAGAAGAATTACCGTTCCTGATATTATCAATTTAGTCCCTGGTGTTCTGCTGTTTGTCAGTGTTGTTGTGGGTTAACATCACCTAGCTCCTAATTGCACTTAAACCTGCCAAAATACAGGAAGTTCAGCAACTCGAAACATCTGTAGGAACCAAAAAAAAAAATTACATATATTGCACCATATTTGAGTTTCAATTGTAAGTAAAAAAACTATATTGTAATTTGTTGTATGTCTGTTTTTCTATTATTCTACTCTTTCTATATCAATTTTCTGAAGTGAATTCACAAACTTGGCCCATCATGAATATTAATACCTTGATTTTTTTGGTTAGGTTTTACAAGCCCATTACTCAATTTGTACTGCTAACCACAAATCCTGTTTCCTGTTTTTCCTGCATATGTTCGTTCTGTGCTACAGAAATGCATAAACTACTGATGAACTGATTTCTTGTAACACAGACCCAGTGTACATACCGCAGGCCTTGTGTTGTGATTCACATTTGTAAATGTCACATTATTTCTCCCTATATCCTGTCACAACTCAAACATTTGAGCAGAGGTGCGTTTCAACTGAGATCCATTCAAACAAAAATTAACTCATGGGGATTAAAGTGGGCTACTTTTGGCCAACTCCTTTGTGTTTTGTGTGATTCAATTAACTTTTTTATTCTTGGTCAAATAATAAGAATGCAGAGGTACGAACACCTGATATTTATTAGTTGTAATAATTAAAGCTTGTCGCTCTAAATGTAATTAAGTTATTTTTGTTTTGTTTTTTTCTGGAAGCTAAAGTCATGATCATATATGCAACTTACATGTTAGTAAAATAAATAACTCATAAACCTCTTTCTAATTTTGGCAACTGTCACTTTAAATCTATTGGCTTATTAATGCAACATTCCAGCACCGACCTTAAAATAATAATAAAAAAAAAATCTATAGCCCATATATTTTTCTTTAGCAGTTCTTTAATTAGTCTATTTTGGACAATGCTAATTCAAAATTCTGTTTTCAGTGATGGTTGATGTATCACTTGAAACAATTTAAATAAGTAAATTTATCCTTTTTTAATAAAATTTTTACATGCATGGAAAATTAATAAGGTCTTTACCTGAGTTTCTAAATCTGAAGAGCCAACAGATTCCAACCTGGTATTTCTCTTTATTTTTTTTACAAAAGTGTTAAAGCTGTCACCACATACCAATATGAGACAGCTAATATGTAACAAAAAATAATCTCCTCCCAGTCCAGAAATGCAAAAGCAAACAATCAGAGTCAGGAGGAGGGTCTTGTGTTGTCAATCATCCTCTTGTATGCACTTTTGAATGTGTTAATGACAGAAACAACTTCCTGTTACAGGAAAATTATTAGTCCGCTACCATTGTTGGCTATGCTAACCAGCCTTAGCATTCATGGCAGGTTCTGCTGTGGTGAACCAGCTTTAGCCAAGTAGAAAGAAAGGGGCAGTATACAGGGAGATGATTGACAGCGTTAAGACCCTCCTCCTGACTCAGATTGGTTGCTTCTGAACAAGCTGTGTATTTCTGTAGTTATCATTGCGTGAAGACAGAGGTACTCAGTTTTTTCTTTTTTTTTCACAGATTTTAATATGTAAAACAACTTTTTTTTTAAAATAAAAATTATTGCATCTGACTTGCATTTCATACGGAGTTTGGGCTGATTGGATGCTAGAGGTAGCCATTTGGACGTCAACTGATTTTTCTTCACAACCACTGATGTCTACACTCTGTTTGACTTTTTTTTCAGGTGAGTAATATCTGATTTCTTGTAACACCGATCCAGTAATGCAGTTTAAGTGCACACTGTGCGGCATAAGCTGGCATAACGTTTTGGTTCAGCCCACCACCTCTTCTCCCCTGTTGAAATGAGAAATATTAATGTTCCAGAATAGCAGAGTTTAGTGTTGCACATAAATATTCTGCATGAGTTCAGCTGTAACTCACGCAGTTACAGCGTAACTCGGTATAGGTAAATATTGCTTACTGCCAATATTTACATAATTTGCAAATTACGTAAACGTATTAATAAAGAGCTGATTACTTATTGGGTTGTGCCAAGTTTTCTCATTCCTACTTTTTTTTTCATAATTCAGATTTTTATCTATCACATGTAGGAAACACTAAAATCGACATCTTTCTCCAAAAGCAAAGTTCTCCTGCACAATTGCATATCTGTCCTTAAAGCTGTCTGCTCTCATGTGCCCATCATTAATGTCAGATTTTCTGTTGGTTTTTTTTTCCCTCTTTTTCTTGAGTGGCCCTGAAAATATATCACTTTGGTAAATTTGCTAGCTTGTTGCAGAACTAAAAATTTTATTTTTTACATTAAAACATTTTCTAGGAGTTAAACTCAGGGTTATACATGCTGATAGCATCAGTCTACAAGAATAAAAAGGCAGTGTTTGCCCTCATGTCCTCCTGCATGACCAGAATTCTCTCATACTTTGCACCTCTAAAATTTTAAGGAGCTATTGAGAAGTGGGCGGAAGTTAAAGGGAAGGTCACTAAATAAACAAGACCTTTTTGTCTTGTAGACAAATTGCAGAGATGTTAGCTCTCTTTCTCTTTCTGCCCCATGCACACAATGACGACTAGCTGAGCATATGCCAGGCTTGCACTGCCCTAGTTGGAAAAGGGCGACCATTAACATTCTGAAGTGTCCCTGGTCTCTTTGCTGAGGAGCTTGGGACGTGCCAGCTTGGCAATTACTTTAACAACTCAAGAGTTTGATTTCTTTATTCAGTTGAGCTGGGGAACAACTGAGCAGATACAAGCTGAAAAGGACTTTAGAGGACAAAAGTTTATGCTGACCCATCTGTGGTTCATTTTAACAAAGGACAGGGAAACTATTTGTTCTTTTGTTTGTTTTTTTTTAGCAATAAAGCCAGAAGGGTTTAGCAAACAGAATGCATTGCTGCTACTGAAACAACACAACCCTAGAAGTTCAAGGTAGGTGGCCACAAGTGTCAGAGTGACCATCAAAACGTCCTTCAGGATGACATTTAAATCTCCAACCTAATGGTTGACTATCTCACAGCTGAATAGCTCCTGTGGAAATGGAAATCACTGAATGCAATTGAATCTAATTGCAGATGAAAGTGGCAATTATGTTGACAAGCTGGTTGATATGACAGGCTCCATTATAGCCTTAAGCTTTTATTACATTTCTGCCTCGTAAATCACATCACCAAAGCTGTATCAGACCATAATGACTCAGTCGAGCTCAATCTGTCAGCACTGTCTTTCGTTAAAATGGGGATAAGACTGAATTATTAGTGGTTGCTCTTCTGTATGAACTCCACCAAATATCAAAGTCTTAGCAGAGACATGACTGTGGGTGCTGTAAATCTACAACAATCCATCCTCCAGGGGGCCACGCTGGATCACAAGCTGTTTGACAAAACAAGCTGTAGAAAACCTAAATAAATAAACAGAATATTTCCCTGATGTCTTTGTCTAAATAGTTCATTTGTTCCTCTGTTTTAGATCATTTCTGTTCTCCAAAAAGAAAGGCCAGAAAAGCTCATTTTCATATCTGACAGCGATCACCTTAATAAATACGACATGACGTTGTTAAATGGTGATTTAATTTACAAGAAGCAAAAAGCAAGCCAATCCAACCTGGGTCCATTTAAAAAAGAAGTTACTCTCTAAACCTAATAACTGATTGAACCAAGAACTGTCGTCATTTTTTATGATAACTGACAATCTTTTACATGGAGGAAATTTGGTTTCACTCTCTTTTACAGAATAGTTTTAATTTAGTCAATTTGGAGAGATTTTGAGCCTGGACAGCCTGTGCAATGTCAACTCAGCCAGGGGGCTTCCAACTTCCCACTGACAGCACATGCAAAAAAGCAATAGAAAACTTGTCCAGAGAACTGACAGACAAACTAGTTATACTTTTTTTTTTATTTTTTTTTTTTATCTGGGGTTTGCACACACTCTTTTTTACTACCCTCCTGGGTAGCTGCCCATACAGCTTGTCAAAAGCCAATACTGGTACGGACAGAACGTTTTAATAAATCCTCCCATTTCTTGAATGCAGAAGATTTACTTTTGTTCCAGAAGTAAAAATAAATGTTTAAATAATATGTTCCCAAACACAATTACCTAAAGAAAGAGATCCAGGGTTGCTAGAAAGGCACACACACATACAATGGTGGTAAGTGCCAGCCCATATTAATGAAGTGAATCTTCATCCAGTCACACACAACAAATAAATGGCCACCCCCTTGAAGCTCTTAATCGGCCCATTAGTCTTTGAGCGACCACAGCCTCGTCTTTTTCTCCCCTCAGTGGCTCGCTCCCTTTAGACTCGACCACATACATCCATCACCCCGTATTTGCATGCCGACCACACGTACTGACAGAGCTGAGTGCACAGCTGGAGATGCTACATCATATTTACTCCTTTACTGGAGCAATAAACACTGTTCCTCACATCTTGATCCTGTCTCTTGTCCCTCTCTTTATCATTTAAATGCTCAAATTAATCCTCCTTTCAGCAGCCGAACTTGGGAAAAGCCATCCATTCATAAGACTGGTGTTACACTTTTCTCATTTGTTGGTCTTATTTGCAAATGCAGGGGGGATTTGTTGCTCTGTTCCAAGTCACTGCAGAGGAGGGTGTTCAAATGTCTCAAAAAAAAAAAAAAAAAAAAAAGAGCACACTTCAGCTTATGGTTTGGTTTGCACCTCTAAGTCAATTCTAATTAATCACCAGACAGCGTCCTGCATGGCTTTCAGAGCTGCATAAACAGAGACTGGCTCTGTGAGAGCTGACATGCTGATCAGCTTGTGGCCTGCTCCTATACCCCCCATTTTCCTTCCCTGTCTGCGTGCTCTAGCCTCTGTTAATTCAAACGCTTAAAATCTCATTTCAGACACAATTAGCCTTTAGCCCATCCGAGTACCATCGGCACAGGCGGGTTTTTTTTTTCTCTTCCACCCGTCATGAACCTTTTCTTGTCGACTCCTTGATAAAGATCATTACTGGGGTTGCCTAAAAGGGAGTTTTGATCATTTATGGGAGAAAACATATTAAAGGTCCTTTTAGTGGGCTTATTAGAAGCAAGTTGAAAGCCCAGCCAGTTGCCATGCCAAGGTATTTGGAACCAAAGGGACCCTTTAACTCATTCCTCTGCAAGAAGGTTTTTAATTACACTTGTATATAGAGACTTTGACCACAGTAGAGCTGCTTCTGGTATTTACTTTTGCACAAAGCCCTTAACTGGAGAACTTGCTCATCATTTTACCATGCGGTCAAGTCACAGTCTTTACTCTGTGTTGATTCTTCAGCTACATCTAAATAAGTTTGTTTTTTAAATGCATACAATGGTAATTTTTGTAAGCGCAGAATCATCCCTTTTAGATTTGTTTCAGAGACAAAAACCTCTTGGCTTACAACCTTATTCATATACTTTAAACTTTTCCCACATTTGTCACAATACAACCACAAACATGTGTATTTTATTTGGACCACAAAATACCACATAATTGTACAGTCAAATGAAAAAGAATGCCTTTTAAAATGTTTTGGTAATACATTTTGTGTGGTGTGCATTTAAATTAAGCAAAGATCACAATTTAATCGTAACACAGCTCATGAAAGGTCAGCAATAAAGTTGTGGGGAAGCCTAATTGGAGTTAAGTTACAAAGCTACATCCCTAACTTTGAAGAAGAATGGGCAGAAATATCTGTCTGAAAGCACTTTGTACTGTCTTGTTGCTGAAAATGTGCTACATTAATAAAATGACCTTTACCTTTAAAAGAGCAAAGCTACTGGAGATACACTCCAAAAGAGCTGACAGGGCATCGTCAAATACACAACCCAAAAATGGAAATGTTGTGTCCTGCATTTCTTTGTGACAGGGACCTGGGTAAACTTGATAGGAAGATGTAAGGGATAAATACTGAGCAGTCTTAGAAAAAAACCTGTTAAAAGCTATAAGAAAAGCTTGAGACTGATGTGATGTTTCACTTTCCAGCAGCATAATGGACCCAAAAAACAGCCAGAGGCACAATGAAATGTTTTACATCAAATTACATCTATGTATCGGAGTAATCCACTTAAAGTTTATACCTAAATCTAACTGAGAATCTGCAGTAAAACTTAAAAATCACTGTTTGCCGACTCTGCACATCAAATATACTATGTTGCAAAGTAGAATGGCCACCATAGAGTCTCTAGATGTGCAAAGATGATTGAAACATATGGGGTTTCAACAAAGTACTGATTCAGGGGTGCACACTACAAATACATGCACCGCTTTTTGGATTTTAATTTGTAGAAAGGTTTAAAAATTGTCCTGGACTGGCAACCTGTCCAGGGTGTATCCCACTGCAGATAGGCACAGGCCTCCCCACAACCCTGCAAAGATGAGCGAGTAGAAAAGATGGATGGTTTGAAAATCATCCAATACTATAACTTTGGGGGGGATTAAACTCAACATTATTAAAACTCTGCAGAGTTTTATCATAATTTTTTGAGAAAAGATACATTCAAGGACCCATGAAATACTAATCATCTGCAAGCCAAAAAAAAAAAAAAAAACACTTTTAAGAAGGAAACAAATGCAAAGTGTGTATGCTGAAAGTATGAAGTTTCACAAAGATGTGCCTCCTGATTAGCTATTATGATTAATTTCAATTAAAACGTTAATAACTATATTATTGAATTAAGTTAACATTAAACCTGTCAGAAACTCCTTGAAGGATTGAAGTAGCTATTTTTCTCCCCCATTTCTGTAGTGAATACCAGATATCCTGTAAATCAAATATTCTAAAGCAGCAAAACTTAATGATGTTGTCAATCATTTTCTAATTTCAGGTCTGAGATACATGAAACAACAATCACAATTCAGCTTTAATGCTTCCCCTCACCCCCAAAGTTATATTTTTACATATGCAAATTTTGTCCATGCAAAAACAGAATAAGATGAGATTCTTTCTGGAAGAAATAAAACTGTCTCTTCTTAAGGTCAAAGCTGCAGCAGGGTGTTATATGTAAGCACCCTGCAGATTGAACTACGCGTCCCTGCACCTTAAGTTCCTGTTCCTCTCTCACCTGTCTGAGGACTGCTTTATTTTCTGTTGCGACCTGCAGTGTAAGGTGTTGATTAAGATGTGAGCATCTCTGCGCACTCTTGGAGGCTGTGAGGAAAATTACTGCAGTGCTGGGGGTAATTATAGATTGAGAGCTGCTCTTCCTGAAGTTTAGACATCAGTGCGAGAGTAAAGATGGAAGAAAAAGAAAGGGGAAGTGCGGAGGATTGTATAAAGGCTGGGAGAACAAAAGCTTTGGTGCAGCTGATTTGTACCTGTGGTGGCTACGCTAAATTAGGTAGATTCAACTTTTCTAGTCAATGATTATGTTTTATATCACCCCAGCACACTCTGACACTACAATATTACTAAAGGGTGTTCGTGAATAAAGAGGAATGTTTTTATATGCACATACATCAGTTTGAGGATGGAGGATTTCTATACAAACCAAGATATAAAAACAGGAAATTTATTTATAAAATACAAATTTAAACAAAACATGTTGATCCTCAGAGAACAGGAAAACAAACATATTACAACTTTAAATCCATCATGCATGAATTATGATCCTTTGTGTCAGGATTTTTTTCCAATTTTTTTTTTATTTTCTTAAGGCATAATAAAGGTAGGAAAAATTTTTTTGTAAAAAATTTGTTTTATTTAAAAAATTTTTTTTTTTAGGTGATCAATTGTAATTTTCTCCAAAAACAAAGTTGTTATTTGAAAAACACATCAGTAGTATTGTTCTTTAGGGATTATCTGATGTCAATATTTATTTTACCTGCAAGAGTAAAACACGCCTACAGTAGAAGGAGTTGGTTGGTATGCTTGTTATGCTGGTCTGTCGGCCATTTGGATTTAACAAACATAATTTCTTGCATTTGCTGCATACTTCCAGCAAATCATGTCCAAACGTATGGAGTTGTCTTTTTAGTTCCTCAAGGTTTTGTTCTGGGATCTTTCTCTGAGGTCGTCAAATCAGGACATTCAACAGTCTTTCCCTGTCACTACCATCCTGGGACTGGATGAGAAAATGCTTTCAAATTCAATGGAATTTCACTGAAAACAATGCAAAATGAGTCCTGCAGGGAAGCCAATGCCTACGTGACCACAGACTGTAAAAGGAGACTCCCTTTCTGTGTCTGTGTGTGGGAAATGTGCAACTCCATGTCACAGTTGTGTTTTTGCGTGCATTTACTGAGTGTGAATGACTGTGTGCGCTACTCTCAAAGAATTATCAGCATGCTCACAAGCGCTGCCAGTGTAATAGAGGAATATTATTTTCAAAGAATCCAGAGTTAAAAACATTTATTCAGTCATTTATCAGCGATTTATTTAATTAAATTTCAAAGGAGCTGATTTCTGGGGATTTTACACATCAAAGTTTGTTTACACATTTTAAGGAACACTTGCTGAGTGGGGTATAAAAGAAATCCTGGAAAGCCTTGTGCAGAATTAATTTAAATTTCTTGACATGAATGCCACTGGTTGGAAAAGAAAAGCATAAAACAAAATCGAGCTCCGCTAACTCCTGCAGCCTTTTGCTAATTTCTGCTGAATATAAGCTGCATGAAGCAACGGGGGCCATTTGTTCTACAGCACAGGCTGTTATTTGACTGAACCTGCTGTCAGTCAGCATGCATTATGGTCTTTGAGTGCTTAAAAGAAAGAGAAATGACTGTTGTACAGATACGGTGGAATAATTAGGGAAATATGACAGTTGTGTGAGAAATCTTTTCATCCATTCAGCACTGATGCTTACACAAAACAATCATTTGTCCTATTCTCTGATCTATTCAGTGCGGTTGTGTTAAAAACCTGAAAAGGAAGACGTCACAGAAAATTACTATTCATTGCACAGGCTTGTCCTCTCATCATGTATGAAGATCTGCCACCTCCCCCGATGATCATCATAGCTAACACCTCTAACTCCACCTCCTTCAGACAGCAGCCATTAGTTGTTCTTGTTAATTGAAAGTAACAAGAACATTTCCTCATCCCTGCTGTAAATTTACTTCACACTCTGAGTGCCAGGGGTTTTACAGATCAAACTTAGAAAATATTTTTGTCTTTTCTTCTATTGAGGAAGTCCGTTTTTCTGGTGGACAGCTATAAATCACCAGGGTGAGTTACAACTCATGCACTGGTTGCACCTTTTCCGAGTGCAACCAGGGAAAAGGTTGCACTGGAATGCTTTTTTAAGGGTTCTCAAATTAAGGGAGGGTTAAAGAAATATCCACATCACACTTTTCCAAGTCAACATTTAGTACAACTTTGTATTAAAAGTGTCATTATTTACTGAATGACACTTCATGACAACAGTCATGTCATGTTTATGACAGCGTCATGTCAGTCTCATCCCTTTAAATAAAGTGTTACCTTAAATTTCAATTAAATAGGTTTATGTTTGTTGTACGGTGATGAAATGTGAAAAACTGATATGAACAATGTAGCAAATTTTCCACTTGAGCTGAATTTGCTTTAAATTTTAGCTCCTTGAATTTTTTCCCTTTCCATCAAAATTTGTTTTGGGTGCAGGAAACAGCATTAATAAAGAGGACTTTTTACAGTTTGTTAATCCAATTTTCACATAAATCTGTGGGCTAAGGCTAACTGTAGGTGTGCAAGAGTTTTGCACATGTTGAATGAAATCAGCGCTCATGTCGACCAACAGCTGATTTGAGTGTGCTCTTTAAGAGGAGCACCTTTCAACGGCGGCCAAAGAACTAAGACTCCTCGGGAAAATGTCATTAGCTCCTCTGAACACCGGCTCTTATCCGCCCTCTTCAAAGCGAATTTCTTTGTGAAGAAAAAGAGGCAGTGATGAACATCCTGCTCACAACAACCCTTTCATCATCCTGATAGAATCACAGCTGCTAATGTCAGCGAATTCAAGTCTTGCTCATTGATCCATATTCAACTTTGGCCTCACCAGGTGACAAGCATTCTTCACATCTCCTTTGCTCTTTGGAGTAAGGCGCTGCCGCTTGGAGGCTCTGGCCTGTATTCCTTCATCATTAAAACTAAATTCATTACTTCAGTTAAAAGGCCACCGCCTGTTTTCCCTCCACGCCTTTTCCCGCAGTGGCTGCTGCTGTGGCTACTGCTGTGCATCACCCAACAGTTACTTTACAAATGGTGCCAGGCATCCACATAATTAAAACCAAGATGCTAGGACATAATTCTTAATTAAGCACTAATGTGATAAAGTGTGATGGCAGGACAAAACTCTCCTTTAAGGGAAGAGAGGCCTTTGTAATAAGGTGATTAATGGACTTAAGAGGGGAAGAAGATGTAATTGGCTGGTCGTCCCTCCCAGCTGAAAAGCAGGATAAGAGCCTGCCGTCTGCTGCAGAGAGCTCATCGGTGAAAACAGAGTGATGCTGTCTGGCTGCGAAGAAAGGGTTTATTCCAAAGAGATGGGTCTGCGAAAGACATAACTTTAATTTCTAAACAGATAATGGTCCTTTCAACCATCTTATGTTCAGTCTAATCAGATTATTATTGCAGCGGCTCTCCTGAGCTCAGATGCTTGTGTGAGGACACATTGACCTTCTCAGGGAATAAGTTTGGTGAAGGTTGGTACTCAAGACTTAAAAGTTAAAAAGACGCAAGTCTGTTGAAGACTGCTATAACAAATATGAGCCAACATCTAACAATGTTAGAACAGAACATTGTTAGGTTTCTCAGCCAAACTTGTTTGCCTTTCTATACTTAAGTTGCTTAGATGGAGGATGCTGGCTGTAATAATCTGCAGATCAATGACTCACCAATTGGCTCTGAGTCCGGCAAGAAGGGAGTAAACCTTTGGATATTTTATGACATGCTCACAGGCTGATTTTATGATAGACTGATTTGTAAACAGCACAGAAGACAGCATGTTCTTGTTCTAATCTGCCTGATCAGTTGGGAGTCGATTAAGACTTGGAAAACACAGCTTTTCACAGTGCAGTTATGAAATATTCATACTCATGGCAGATTTATAGCTAAAATTAAATTCTTTCAAATAATATAAAAGAAATAGAGTATTGTTTAAAAATGCATGTTTTTAGTAACACTTTACTGAAAAAGTCATATCAAAAGGTTTCCATACCTTTCTCAATAATAGATGGGAACATTTTTAATTGCATTCTACTTCTTAGAACTCAATTTTGTGCAGTTTCCCACTGTTATTAGATGATTTCCTGATGAGCCCTGAGTCTTTGAGGTTGGGAGGCCAAAGTACATCACCCTAATATTTAGGGTAAGATTCATAACTTATTGCATAAATGTCATCTTCATCTTGCACTGGTGCCTGGATCTTGACATCGGCAGAATACATTAAAAATTCTCAAGTTGGTACAGATCAGCTTTTAGTTCAAGCCCCATCTGTCCTCAGTGAGTCAAGTCCCTGTTGAAAGACATCAACTACACATAAGCTGGTAGAGTTTGAGAGTTGCAACAAGTCTTTAGGTGAAGATTTAATTGAAAAATAACCTGCGATAACAATTAAGCTGCGATATACCAACAGCTTGATTTCCAAAGCAAGGTTCTTGTTTGATTGGCTTATTCAAAAATGATTTGAATACAGTATATGCAAAGAAATTTGACTAAAAGGCAGGTTAAGAACTACACTGAAGATGTCAAAAAAGGAATGCTGTCATCATTTAGGTCTTTGGTCCCTCGCGTTCCTCTGAATGTGGAGGATCTGCAATCTCCCCCAATGCTATGGGTTCTATGGGGCGTTGGACAACTTCTACACACCGTCCATGGCACTGACAGCTGCCTGTTTAAAAACTCTTAACATGCAGCAGAATGCCTACGTGCTGTTTGTTCATTGTATTTCCAGGGGTGAGGGTCAAAGGGTTAAGGTTTAATTATCCAAATTTCAGAAAGTCCTCATGTTGCTTTAACCATACCTTTTTCAATACATCTCATTAGAATCCATTCTCAATGCAAAGGCTGCTCCTTTCTCAAGAGTTGTTGCAGCAGTTGATAGTGTTTATTTTGCAGATGGAGCTTTTACTTTCTGTATATCTGAATTTTCTCCTCAGTGTTTGGCTGATAGAACGATCTCGTTAGTAACCTGATAAAGAGACTCCTTGGAAAAACTCGTGTTTGTTGTTAAGTCTTATTTGAGAATGGTCCAGGTCTCAGATTCATGGAGAGAATTATGCAATATTTGCCATGATTCCTGGATCTTTCTCCAACAAGACTGCTGCATCATCTTTGTAGAGTTTATTTTCCCAAGATCCCATGTTCACTGTTTTAGTCATTACTTCCCTTCAGCTTCCTGTTCACTTTTAGCTGTTATTCATCCAATATTTGTACTTAACCTGTTATGCATTCACTAATCACAAACCCAGTATTCAGGCAAGTAATTAGGCCCGAGCAGCAAAGCGCTGCGAAGGCCTATGGAAACTGCTATGTTTCTTAGTTTTTTGTTTTTTTTCCGTAACTTCGCGCTGCGATTTGGGGCCTTTAACGGATTCAAAAACTCACCAAACTTGACCCAAAATTGTCCCCCGAGGAAAATTTTCGGATTCCGGTGGAATCGCAAGCGGG
>CAEGAE010057580.1:0-38463 GCA_903067095.1 Girardinus metallicus
ACATTTTTCTTAGAGTACTTGAAATACAGCCAATAAAACAGGAAGTACCCCAGCCCTATCAGATGCAGCTTCCGGTTGTCGTGAAAAAGGTCTGTTCTTGTCTTTTTGGTTTTTGAAGAATCCCTCAGAGAAATTGGGCACCTGTGTCGCACATATTTACACCAGAATGTAGATTATTGATAATCAGTTAAAAGAAACTCTGATTATTTTAAAATATAGAATAAATTACGTCTTTTTTTTTAAATTAACCATCAATAAATAGGCCTTAATTAAGTTTAATTAATCCAGCGGTGTTCAAACTTTTGGCCATGACGGCTAAACTAAGTTGGATGCACTTTTGAGCCATAAAACAAATGTTTTATGACTTAAAAAGAAGGTTTATCTGCATAACAATAA
Source organism: Girardinus metallicus (assembly GCA_903067095.1). Taxonomy (NCBI): domain Eukaryota; kingdom Metazoa; phylum Chordata; class Actinopteri; order Cyprinodontiformes; family Poeciliidae; genus Girardinus; species Girardinus metallicus. The sequence continues at coordinate 397 of CAEGAE010057580.1, forward strand.
TGATCAAAATTTACATTTAAATCACAGAAAAAGTAAAAACGGTTTTGCACAGTTACGTTATCATAAGACAGGCACAAAGTTTCTAACTTTTTGCGGATTGATTATTTTTCTTTTATTGTGTTTGAGTAAAAGTAGGTCGATGCTTGTGGTTCCAGTTACTCCAAAGCTAAGACGACTGCAAAAGTGTCATTAAGAAATGGGAATCTGTTTTTTTTTTGCACCTCTTCTTTTTTTAAGAATATGTTATCTGTAAAAAATGTTGCTCAACACCTATTGAGCATCAACCGCCATGTTTGCATTGAAGTCACACAATCCTTCAGAGGGTCGCAAATAGCCCTCGGGCCGCACTTTTGGACCCTGTCAGTTAAGGTGAATCTGTTGCGGGATTTCTCACCATGACTGTGGCAATGATGGAGATGAGGGCATCGCTGTAGGCCAGCAGTCTGTGGGAAGACTGGGTGCTGCTGTGGCCCTCTCTCTCGGACGGACTGAGGCTGTCCAGCAGCGGGGAGGACAAGCCGCGGATCCTGGCCGCTTTCTTCTCCATCTCCTCCTCGACGTGGTGCTCGATAATGTCGCTGTCGTCGTTCTCTCCCATCCTGGGCGGAGCTGCGGGACCGCGGAGGACGGGCAGATGTTTGCAAACACCCGAGGAACAGCTGAGTGTGGGCGGACCGGGGAAGCAGGAAGTAGAGGAGCGGGTGTTTCCGGTTCTCTTCGGAGATCGTTCATTCAACAAGATGAGTCACTCTGCTGGGAAAATTGTTAATTTTGCTGTTTCAGTTCTCCCGTTTTTGTTTTTTTTTTAAATTAATTAATTTTTATTTTTTATCTGGGCTTATCTGGGTGATTCAAATTGAATTAAATGGTATATTTTAATATGATTTTTCAATTATGTGGCCAGAAAAGTGAAACTTCTTAAAGAGGATGTAACACTTTACAAATATTTGTTATTCTATTAGGAAAATATTATTATTATTATTATTATTATTATTATTATTTTGTTTATTTATTTTTAAAGAACGATTGGACATTAAACTTTTTCGCCTGAAGGGGGCGACATCATACCATAGTGTCACCCTTTTGGAATGTAAGCACATCAGATTCAATTATTCATAAAAAAAAAACAATAATAAAAATACATCATTACTACTACTACCACCATCACCACCACCACTTTTTACAGCACATGTGTCAAACTCACAGCCCGCACAGTCAAAACACAAAATCTTACAAGTTTTTACTGTCTAATTTCTTGTGCAAATAACCAACTTACAAGTAACTTTTGAGCAAGGAATAGTAATTTGTTCTAAGTCAATAATTCTTGTCCCATTGGTAAATTATTTCACTTATGACCAGACATTTTTTCCATGTTGTGCTTAAATTTTATTTTTATCGGTGAAATCAAATCAGTTGTCATTTGAATAGAGCCAAATTACAGCAATTTGAATGCTAAATGTTACTTAATTTTAAGTAACATTACTTACTCATCTAATCCAGATAAAACTATAATATTTTCATAGTTTAATGTAATTTCATTAATTCATTCTGCCCCAGCAGGTCCTGTGAGGACATTTATGATCTTCATGTGGCCTGAAATGAAAATGAGTTCGACACCCCAACCTTACAGGAATAACAGGTCATAAAAATAAGATATTATGATAAACTGTAACACAAAGTGTTTATTCCTAAATCTATTATGTATCTTGTGATTATTGTTAAAGGTTGTTCTTGTGGATGTGCTTTCCTGCTTCTCCACATCCTGTTTTAGTAAACTTATGCTCACAGAAACAAAGTTGAAGCCTCTAATAAGATAATAAAATAATAAAAATAATTAAATGTTTATTATTTTTTTATTAAATTTCTCTCAAACTACGTTTCGCTCATTTGCTGTCAGATCCTAAAGCGATGCCCAGGGCAAATTTGTGCCAGTTTTTCATGCTAATATAACATAATCTGTTCATCCATCAATGCAAAAATGCAACCTTTTATTAATCAATATGTTAATATTTTTATCAAGTTTTCTCATCACAAGCAGTATGAAGATATAAAACTGGGTTCACTGAACTGTGAGTTGTCAGATGTAACTGGTGTAATCCTAAAAAACATCTAAACTCCCAAACAAAAAGGGAAAAATAATTCTGCTTTGCATAAAACATTACTTACTAATTAAAAACTGTTTCATAGCAAATCCTTGTCTTACATTTTTCTCGGAGGAGTTGTTTTTAACCAGCTACAATGAAATAAGAAGCAAGAAGAAATATATCAGCAATGGTTTTTCCGTTTGACTGAACATAACATAGCCAGTGGGAGTGGGAAGTGTCACAGCAAAGACCCCTGGGTAATAAGGTTTGAACGTTTGTCTCATTAATTTCTCTACTTCATGATGAATGTCTGGAAACACAAAACTGTGGATCTTCTGGTTAATTTCCAAGATCTGATGAGCTAGAAAAACTGCAGCTTCACTTGTAAAGCCTGATTTTAACATCATGGTCATTCAGTTTAAATCACTTCTGACGTCAGTGTGTTTTTACAAAGATCTGCGTCTCAAAAGTGTACAATAATGTTAAAAATGTAAAGATTTTGGTGCTGCGGGTAAAGAAAGACAAACATTTAATGTCTCAAAATGGTGTCATACTGTAAGCAGCTAATTAACTAAAATAAATAAAAGGTTTCCTCCAGGTCCTCCACTCTGGCTCTTCAGCAAACATGTTAAGTAACTGAGCAATGTTTAAAAATGAAAAGGTAATTTTTTTAATGTAAGCTTTAGCACTTTTTTATACAAATGTTTTTTGCAATATATGCAGAAATATTTCCACAAAGAATAAAACTATTAGTGTAAAAAATATACTTTTAAAAATAAAATCAACATGCTGCTCATGTTCCTACTTTTTGATGTCATTTTCCATAAAAATCAAATTAAAATGTATTGAATCTAAAAGAAAGAAATAAGTTGAGGTCAATTTTGTTTCAAAGAGACATGTTGATACTTTACACTTTCAACAAATTTTGTCAAATTTAGTTTTTTCTAGAAAAAGATTGATCTAAAAATTTCAGATTTTTTTTAGGTAATTTTTGATTTTTGAAAGTCAGAAATTTGAACAATATTTCTAGAAAATATCAGAGAATAATCTTGAAAATTACAAGTTTTTGCAAATTTTTGAAACTCATAAATTTTCAAGAAAGAAAACTTGGAAATTGCTGAATTTCCTCATGCAAATGTTCAACTTCTGAAACTCAGAAATGTCATTGTTTTTCCTACAAACTTTATGACTTTTTTCTCACAAATGTTCAACTTTTGGAGCTCAGAAATTTCCTTGATTTTCTAGAAATTTTCTGAGTTTCATCTGAGTTTGTTGGTGGAAATTTACTTGTTTTTTTCTATATACAATGTCCCTGAAACACTGTCATATTTTCATCGACATTATGGAATTAGTTACTAAAAACAAGCTCCTATACCTCGCGGAAAACTCACTTGGTAGTTCTGTATCATTTCAAGTGTACTAAGATATTTGCAGAGAAACTAGACCAAAATTACTTGGTAAACCTTTATGTTTTTGCAGTGCAGCTGGAAGGAAGATTGTGATGGTAATGGTGAATGTAGCGGGCTGATGTTCCTCTGGACGCCGGTCAAAGTGATGAACTCGGAGCGAGTCTGATCAAAGGAGAGCAAGGCTTTCTCATCTCAGCTCAGCGCAATCATGCTTGTCCTCTTCCTCCGCCCCTCCTCATCTTCCCCCACCCTCAGCTCAGACAGAGACATGTTGACACAGAACACGCCAGGTGTAATGGGATTGACCTCCGTCGCCTGTGCTGCCAGATTGCCGGCAGACGCATCAATAACATCTGGGCTGCTGTAGCACAAACTGTAAACTCAGCAGACTGAAAATGAAGGTGGGCGGAGCCTCAACTGGAGCTACCATGTCTTTTTCTCAGTTAGGTGGAAAAACTGTAACTCAGTGGTGTCCATGTGTTTTTGCCTTGGGGGGGGGCAAAAGTGGCAAATTTAAGATGCTGGCAGGTCACAAAATTCATTAAATAAAAAATTTACAGTGATTTTTTTTTAAACTGTTCAACAGTAAGCAGCTTTTAATGAAATCTGTATATCATTAAAGAGTCAAAACATAAGAAAGGGTTCAGACTGTTGAACCCTTTCTAAAAGAAAAACAGACAATTCCCAAATTTTTGGGGTCGTCGGTTTTGCATTTTGGCCAAATTTTTACCATTCCTGACTTATGATCAGGTTCCGAACAAAATCCTTTAAAGGGCTGCAAATGGCCCCGGGGCCATACTTTGGACACCCCTGCTAAAAAGTTGCATATGGGCAGAGTTAGGTAGTAACTATAGTTGTATTAAACTGAGTAATATTTTGGAAAAAAAAGCATTTCTCTGAGTGTTTTTGAAACACTGTACTTTTTACTTTTACTTGAGTAATTTTATTTTGCAGTATCAGTACTCTTACTTGAATAAAATTTATGGATTCTCAATCCACTGAATGAAAAACAAAGATGATTCTGCAAAATATTCACCAGACACAGACACACTCCTGCAGTTTTGGTTAAAGTTTTATAAATTTCATATTGAAAGAAACTGATTTGGAAAAAAATTGTACAATTAAAATAAAACAAATCTAACCTACAAGTAACTTCTCAACAAGACATAGCAGATTATTTCACTTTTAACATGGGAAAAATGCCTTATTATAAATTAAATAATCTACTAGTGACATTGGTAGTTTATTATCAATTTTAAGGGATTATTGAGCAGCTCCTGTATCATAGGAAACAGTTCTCCTAAATTAGTTTTGTCTTATTCCAAGTGTAGCAGGATATTTTCTTTAGAAACTAGACAAAAATACTTGGTGAGATATTGTGTTTTTGCAGTGTAGGGACCACAAATGGCCCCCAGGCCACATTTTGGACACCTCTTGCTGCAGCTAGGGGTGAACTCATTTAAGGATTTCAGGACTGGACTCATGTATTTTTATTGTCTTCCTGCACATGCTGCACCCAGATGGATTTATTGATGGTGCATCAGTTTTTAAACTCCTATCTGAACTGTTCTTAAGAGAGTCAGTGAAGCCTTCTTCAGGTAAATGAAGTGAGGGGCTTCAGTGGCGTTTGACAGGAGTTATTACCCCGCAGTGATGAGTTGCAAATCCAGACAGGAAGGCTGTGAAGGCCGACTCTTCTGCTGTCACGTCTGATTAAGGCAGCGGCTCTCATGTCTGCAGGACAGAGCTAGGTTGTCTGAGGACAACAATATCACAGGATCAGGAGTGACACCATGATGGGGGGAAGAGCAATCTCTGAGGGGGTCAGAGGTCAGGAAGATGCAGACATGCAACCGCAGCGAGTGATGAGATGACACTGGAGTTCGCCAACAGATGAAACTCTTTTACAGGAGACCACAAAGAGTTTCTGCATTTAAAGTGACATATATGAAAATAGATTAACCAAAACAAACAACTAAATTTATGGTATTTGCTTGTAATCAGATCTACAATAATGTATTAAGATGTTAAAATAGTCTGTTGTGTTTACAAGACTATCAACGAGATGCAAATGGTGAAACAGCTAAATGAAGTGCAGAGGGATTTCTCACAGTTCTGATGTGTGGCAGCATGACGATGTTGCTAAAATAAACCTGATTTAATCTGCAGTTCAGATTTAAACCGTCAAAACCACAATCTACTGCATCAGCGTTACGCAACGGCCTGCCCACTGATGCAGCTTCGTTCTGGCTCCGGATATCAAGAGAAATATTTCGTTTAAAGGAAGGACACTATGTTGCAAGTTTATGTTGCGTACAATCAACCGATGTGTTTAATTTCACAAACTATTTTGTGCTTTTTCTATTCTACAAAATAGGATAAAGGAATGTTTGTTTGATGTAAACATGAAAATCTGAAATATGTCCTTTAGTTTTACAAAAATATTTATGCTCATTTTAGCTATTTTCACACATAAAGACCTTAAATAATCATGGAGGTGCTGGATTTTTTATCTAAATTACTGATTTTTAAACAGGTACTTCACAGCAGCAACGATTCAATAGAAAAATCCAAAGAAATCTGCTACCATCCGATTACTGAGAAACACAGAGAAAGTGATGTTATCCAAAGATAATTCTGTATTTTTACCAGAAAAATGGGTGAAAATTAGGGGGGAAATTTGGAGAAAGAATTAAAGTCAGATTTGAAGGAGGTTTGATCCTGGTGAATGAAAAATACGAGATTGGGATTTACCTGCAGGACAATAACATTTTCCTTGTAGTTTTTGGTTATTTTTGCTTTCTATAAATGTTTACTAACCATTTTATACAGAACTGATAAGATAAAACATAACATTTTCTCTCTTTCTGCATCATTCTCCAAACAGTAATCATTAAAGCTGCAGTATGTAACTTATGTAAAAATATGTTTTTTTTTTTAAATATTTCAATATTTGTTGAAACTATCACTTTGACAGTATTTTATGAGACAGATAATGTGTGGAAAAAACTGCTCTCCTCTGCCTTCTTCCAGTGCTCACTAGAAACAACCAATCAGAGCCAGGAGGCAGATTTTAGTGCTGTCAATCACACTTTCTCTCTGCTAAGCTGCAGCTTACCGTTCATGAGCCTGTCATGAATGCTAAGGCTAGCTAGCATAGCCACATATGACAGCAGATAAACAGTTTTCCTGTAATGTATAGTTGTTTCTCCGCAATTAGCACATTTATCAGCGAGTACACGAGGTTGATTGACAGCACTAAGACCCGCCTCCTGGCTCGGATTGGTTGTTTTTGGTCAAGAAACTTGCATTTCTTCAGTTGTAGCTCAGAGAGGAGGAAGAGGAGGTTGATCTTTTCGTAGATTATCTGTCTCATTACAAACTATCACAACACAGTGACAGTTTTAATCCAATTAAATTCAGTTTACTGATGTAGCAACACAATTTCACTGCAAATGGAATTGCAAAAAGTACTTTTAAACACTAAAAACATAGTTTTAGTTATATTTTGCACAAAAACATCCAGTTTGTGTGTTGAATAAGACACGCACACAGCAGAAGGTTGGAAACAACAGAGTGACTCATGACTCTGCTCCTTGAGGAGACAACATGACCCAATTTTTAACCCTCCCCATCCCTCAAGTTGCCAGTTTTAAATGTCTTGAGGATTTTCTTCCTGAATATCCCCAGGACTGTGTCTTAACCTAGATATTCAGGTTTTTCGCTCCTAGATTTTGCATTTTACACCATCTGATAGGAAAATCCTGCCTAATACCCTCCGCTGATAACATCCTGAGTGCTTATTGTTGTCCTTTCTGCGACCCGTTCACCAGCTGGCCCTTGGCATCCAGCTGATCACATCTTATCCATCGGATGAGAGTGAAAAGCCCGGATATTGGAGGGCTGCGGTTTACCTTCAATTAATGAGGCCTGCAGCTCAGACCCATCATAAGAACCGGCCAGTCGAGTTAAGATTACAGAGCAATTACACGCTTCTCCACAGATCATAGATTGGAACGGGAGGCAACGTCAACTTGACCTACTTTATTCAGTTCGAGGTGCTCTGGATCAAAAGGTAAGTTTCTTTTCTGTAACAATTGAAGCTAAAAAGCATGGCTTTAATTGGGATTTATGTAGAGTACCTCTGAGCAGTCAGTATCTTACATATCACCACACTTCTAAAATAAGGACTTGTGTCATTTTATTTTTTTGCCTAAATCATCTTTTGGCAAAAAATGACTTAGGCCAATATTTTAGGAAGGTGATGATATAATAGTGGTTTTAAAGCCACATTATTTACCTTTCATATGTATATATATATATATATATATAAAATATATAAATGTTCTACATATTTGTTAATTAAACAATAAATATATTCCTATTGATGAAGCAGTGCTTTAAGATAAGTTCATTATTAAAATTAAATAATGAATAATGAATTAAATAATGAATTAAAACGTTTTCAATCTAAGGAAACCCAGCAGATTCACTGACTGGCAGCATTCACTCCTCCTGGACGAGAACGTAGCGACAATAGCTTGTGTTTTATCTCTGACTTTACTACAGTTACTCATATTGAACATGCACGTAGAGACAGTGGAGAGAAAAAATTCCCTTTAACAAGAACGCTACAAAAACAACAAAAAAAGTACACATATTTTATTTTGTTTCTAGTGCAAATATCTTATCACACTTGAAATGAGACAAAACTAACTTACAAGTAACTTTTAAGATATGAGGACTTGTTTTAAGTGAATAATTCCTTAATATAAAACAAAATTAAATTCTAGTTTCACTGGCTAATAATTTAATTTATAACAGGACAATTTTTCCATGTCATAAGTGAAATAATCTGCCAGTGGAAATGGTACTTTTCCATCAATATTAAAGAATTATTTCCAAAAATAAGCTCCTATATTTTGCTGGAAAGTTACTCCTTTGTTAGTTTTCAACTGAACTGAGATATTCGCACTAGGAGCTAGACAAAAAATAAAATACTTGGTAAAGATTTAGTGTTTTTGCAGTGTAATCTCACATCTGTGAACCAAAACCTTCCAGAATTCACGAGCAAAGCTGCCATTTGATTTATTATCACCAGGACTGCAGTGATAGCAGTGAAAATGACCTGAATCCTTCATGGACTGCTCCAGAGTTAATTGGCTGGCCGTGGAGCCGACAGAATGGACATCAGAGAGATAAAAGTGATGAAAGCCCGAGCCGACCGCAGAGCATCAAGCAGAAACATAACAGTTACGATCACATTCTTACATGAGCAAATGTGAGATGTGATGTTTGCTGAAAATTCTTGCAAGAACGCATTTCTCCCAAATATCTAATGATTTATTTACAGATTTCAGAGTATGTGGGTGTTATTGGTTGTAAGTGAGAAGGAAACATTTCCTCAAGTGAGAGAGTAAAAAAACAGGGAGGAAGACTTGTTTTTTTTCTAGGAGAATAATATGATTCTTCTTTTGAAGTTAGTGTTTTTAATTTAATTTATTAGGATAGTGCACAATAATCAACATTACCACAAATAACTAACAGATAGAAATTGGATAAAAGTTATTTTCTCTTCTAGGTTGCAAGCAAAACTATAGAGTCTCCCAGTCCAGGACTAACACAAGTCTTTGGAGTTAAATGACCTGCCAATGTAGCTGGAACGTTTTAAAATCAATATTTAGAAATGATTGAGCTCCTGTATCTTTCTGAAAAGTTACTCATTTCAAGCATGTTAAGATATTTGCACTAGAAAATAGACAAAAAATAAATATCATTAAAGCAGCAGTATTACATGTTTTCCAGGCACATAGAACCATTTATAGCACAATCAAGTACTTGTGTTAACTTTCATTTATAAGAATGAAATATATATCAAATATGGCCTAAAAGAAATTTGACTTCATAATTTAACATCTTTAAATTGGGCCTCTGTCTCTTTAAGAAGCTCCTGCTCTTTCTGAAACTCCACTTTCAGGAAGTCATCACAACATGGCTCCTCTGTTAACCCTTTAACAACATTTTTACCAGTGTTTCAATGAGAAGTACATCCTACAATGAGATCAGCTGATCAGTTGTTTGCTAATTGCTGCTGGCTAGTCTGTAGGAGCCGAGCAGGAGAGTCATGGTGAAGGCAGGAGCTCCAAAATTTGACAGCTAAAGCTCTGAGGAGGAGCGAATTCTTGAAGGTGGAGCTAAGTCCACCCAGGTGTTTGCACAGCTGAATGGTTGCCACGGAGATTAAAGAATTTCTCCAACATTTATTAAAGAATCAAAGCAACACACCGGGTTCGTTTTGATGAGGAAATAACATCATAACAAGATGTAAAGCTAAAAAAGGTCGATTTTATACAAAAATGCACCTTTAAATATTATAAAAAACAATTTTCAAATTTTGGGAGGATAAAAAAATGAACCTGTGACTGTAGGATGATAATTCTGGGTTTGACATTTCTTCTTTGATACGGTCCGACTGTGAGGAGAGGCCACAGGAGGGTCTGCCTTTCAAATGGAAATCCTGCGCTGATGCATTCGCAGCACAAAGGAGTCTGTTTCTTATCTCTGGAGGAAAGTCGGATCTTCTCTGTGAAGCCAGCTTCAGAGAGAGAGAGGAAGCAGCTGAAACTTGGCTTCAGCTCCACACGGCTGCAGGGAATATGTTTTCTGCTGTCTGGGTGAGTTAGGACTCATTTACTAATGGTGAGCCTCGGCCAAGTGACGGATAAATCACCTACAGTGCCTTGCTGCAGTGCAGAGAGAGCGCAGCTGCTATCTCCTTTTATTTCATCTCGTTTATTTCCCCACTCTCTCTCTCTCTGTCTTGCTGTCTGTGTCTCCAGCTCTGCGGAGCCATGAAGCCGGTTATGGGATGGATGATGGAGTGGAGACTCGGCTCGTGGTGAAGTTCCATCAGAGCCGCGGAGTGTAATAAAGAGGAAAAACACTCTCCATCAGAGACAGGGCTTTGATGCAACATTAGGCAGCTGCTGCAGCGAACACAGGGAGCTTTATGTAGGCGTGTGTGTGTGTGAGTGTGTGTGTTTGACCTAAATTAGCTCCTATTATCAGATCTGCATCTTCAACTTTTTTGTTTTATCATCACATTTTCTTTGCAACAGCTCCTTAAAGACCAATTTTTAATTCTGTTTTTTCAAAAATCTGGACACACTTTGTGAACTCAAATGTAGCTTCTACATTTAGTGGTGGAAATGTTTTGTTCGCCGGATATTTTGATAACAAATCAAATGTAGAATTGTGTGTTTATCTTTATTTTTATTTTTGTGGGCTGTTAAACTGCAAAAACATAAAATCTTACCAACTTCTAGTGCAGATTTCGTAGCACGCTTGAAATAAGACCAAACTAATTTACAAGTAACTTCTGAGAAAGCTATATGAGCTTGTTTTAAGTAAATAATTCCTTAATATTGATGAAAAAGTTCTAGTTCTATTTTCCCCTTACATAAAATGTCTTGTTATAAGTGAAATAATTTGCCCATTAAACTAGGACTTTTGCATTAATATTAAGGAATTACTGACTTAAAACTAACTATTAGAAGCAATAGAAAAAAATAACACCCAAAACCTTTAAATGAGATGCAAATAAGTAGTGAATTTAATGCAAAGGAAACAAAGTGATCATACATAGATGGACAATAATCTCAAAAGATCAAAAATAGGAAACAATCATCGAAAAACATAAAATTTTGACACTAAACACAAACCAACAAACACATGAAGCAAAATCACAAAACTGTAATGCACATTGCATCAATTTTAACCTCAGACTTCTTCTTTCTTTCTTTTTTTTCTTTTTTTTTTTTTAACAAAGCCCAAAACAAGCATCAGTCTCCATTTTTCCAGAGGAAGTAAGAGACAGAAATGTTACAATACTGAGGGTTTGAGGAGGAAAACTGAAACATGCTGACAGAATAAGGACACAGTGAAGAGTGTTTGCATGTTAAGAACAGACTCCTCTTGCTTCTGCAGCTCGAAACTCTGCATTTTTGCAGCCCTTGCTGTAGTTTTGTTTGGAGTTCAGAAACATGGCCCTCCACCACAGGGACCTGCTGGAAACTTTCTGTTGTTTTTAGGACGAAACTTTCTCAGGTTTTCACTGAGAGAGTTTTGTTTTCTTAAATGGAAACTGGTAGAACAGAAACTAAATCTTGTTTCTGTTATTTTACTGTCTTTTTAAATTTCACAGTGAGTAGGGTGCAAACATCCATTGACTTTTTACTGAAAAACAGTGTTGGGCACATCCTTTCATTAAACTTGGCTAAATACAGCTAATGGGTTTTTGGAGAAATTTCTCATTGCTGTTGCTGGGGAAACTGGTAGAAATAAAAAAAACATTCAACCCCAAAAGTTAGGAATTTGCACATCTGATACCAATAAATGTCAGGAAAAATAACTTTTATTTACTAAACAAAATGAATTTGTATACATTTTGACAAACACATATATTGGTAAAATAAAGCCCTGTTACACTAGTAGTAAAAACTTTTGATCAAAAAACGGGTTATTGAGATTGTTGCGTTTGAAAACTGTTTCTATTAAGCACATTTGTTTTTGTAATCTGTTTGCACAATTTCATGTTTATTGGAAATGCAGCTGCTGCCTAAAGTCTCAGATTAACACAATCACTCAACAGCAATATCCACTGTTTAATTTTTCTTTAGGATCAAGAAAGTATTTTTGAATTTGAAGCTATGATTCTTGGTGAATATGGGTTGTTATTTGTTATTCTTGTGTTAGTTAGTTAAGGTGTTTTACAGTCTTGTTCAGAGTGCCCGTTTTTAACTTTGAGCACCGGCCCCTCCGAACGTCTCAGGCCGGCCCTGTCCATCATCACGTCTGCTAAAACAAACACCTGTCGCTGAAAACCACCTGCAGCTCGTTGTCCCGCCCACACCTCCCGCTGTCGCCGCCTTCTGACTTATTTTCAACGCTTAACCTCAGATTATTTTGGCGGTGGAAGTGAAGATTATAAACCTCCATCCAGCGGGCGTTCTGCGGATGTTTAAGCCGGAATTTCGCTCCTTTTATCCGGCGGAACTTCCCCGTTTCGCTCGGGAAGCCGGTGACTAAGACAGAAAGGCGATGCCTTTAGGAATATAGCAGTTTTTAATTTGATAAAGCTTCACTACTTCAGGAATAATTTCACTTCTCACTGCTAAATGGCGAAGTTTCTGGCTGAATTACTGGGATGCACACTTCCCAACAAGGGGACTCCTTCTCTGTTTGAGGTAAGGATGCGCCAGGTTTGCTTTTAAAATCCCGGAGCCTTCACACATTATTAATCCGGTGCTGTCAGGTGTGAGCTGAACAGATTCTCCCTCCATTATAATAATCATTTAAGTCACTGCTCGTTATTTCTGAGAATCAGCAGAGGGTTTAGGGTTTGTTCATATGTTGTGTTGCGTGTCAACTTCATGCTGGTTACAGGTGGATTAAACGCGTAATTTTTGCATCTTCTGTTATAATCCTTATTGTAAGTTTCCTACAGAAGCCGCTGTTTGTCTGTGTTAGTTGAGCTCGGAAGTTCTTCCTTTTATTGCACAGTGTTTGCCAGTTTCATAGCTTAAAGATGGTGACTGTGATGTTGCGTTGCCAGAAAGTGGCATCAAGTAAGAAACGGCCAAGAGTCAAACTCTTCTTCAGTATTTGGGTCAGTGTGCCGCAGACATGCTGCTGCTGTTGAAGCTAGTCTAGATTAATCTACACTGATTGCAGAATGTTGGGAAAAACAAGTTTGTGATTTGTGAAAGTGAAGCAGCAGCTTGATGAGTCGATTATTTAAAATAATGGTCAAGCAATTTTTTAATCGAATAATCATTATCTCGAGTATACAGACTGATTAAATGAAATTTACTGAAAGTACAATTCACTAAAAGCACTAATTAACACAAAGCTGAAAAATAGTTATATACATTTTTTATTTATGATGGAAAAAAACCCCTTTGACATTTTTATCTACCTAGAACTCCTCAAGCGGCCTATTTTGACTTCACCCAATTAAGATAATCACCTTTTCTATCTATTAAGTTGGTTAATAAAAAAATGCTGTAAGATTAGCTTTACACTGTATTGATGTCAAAAGAAAGAAAGAAAGCTGGACTTTAGAAGTATTTTTTAGCTACAGATACCTTTGCTATGGAGGTACACAAAAGGAATGTTGTGTTATTGCATTTTAGGCAATAAAATGTTTGCTTATTTAAAAAATAAACTGAATTATTTATTTTCCATCCTTTTATGCATTTCTAATATTATATAAGAATGGCTTAAGCGGTTCGATGAGAAATCTACAGAATGTGCCAAAAAGTTTTTTTCCCAATTAATCGATAACTAAAATAATCATTAGTTGCAGTCATATGTAAAATCTTAATCTGATTTGTTCCATATTAGTTCTTTTATTTTTGCCAAAAGACGGCAGTGTTATTCATTATTTTTTTGTTTTTGTGAAGGATGTGACGATTACAGATTAATTATTTTTACTTCACTTTACTGCTGCCACGGCGGATCCAAAGAGAAGCCGCCATTTTGGTTGACATGTTGGGGACAGGCTGTAAAATCTGTTGGATATTAATGTCAGAGTGATGTGGAGATTGATGCCTCGTGGCGTTTAAATTGTCAGAAGGCATCAGATCATACCTGACTTTGTACTGGTGAGAGGACTTTCGCTTTATTTCCAGCCTGTCAGCTTTTTATGCCTTTTTCATGCTAGTAGCAATGCTGAATGGATTTCTAGGAGATGACTTTTGCAGAAATGTTTTCAATGTGAAAACAAAGATAATCACACAGCTTGAGAATTACTTCGGTATATAAATGTGTTTTCTAATTCCACTGTGTAGTGGTGATTGTTTGTCAAACCAAAAATTATATTAAAAGTTTAATGAACGAGCCGCTGCTGCACTGTGGTGATGTTTCAAATGCAGGTGAAAGAAGCACAGTGTCCAAAAGACCTCAAAGTTGCTTTTCATGGTTTATTTTTCCAGTTTGGCAAGCAAATGACAAAAATCAAACTTACCATTGTTTCCTGCTCTTGTTTATATAAAAAGAAGTTCTTACTGTCTAACTTTGAAAAGTAAATAACAAAAACAAACCCTTACTTAACCCTACAAATAAACTTTCTAAATAACCCAAAGTAAGAAAATGTTTTGGCAAAATTCAGAGTTATAAAAATAAAGAATAGATCCTACCAACACCCTCTGTACATTGAGTCCATTTCAAAAGTATTCATACCCATTCGGGTTTTATTTTACATCACAAATAGTTTGTAATTGTGAAAACTGATATCATAAAAAACTGAAAAGTTTGTTTTGCATTTGTTTCCACCTCCTCCATTGAATTTGTCGATTTGTTTATTTTGGATATTTACAGTGTTTTCCAGGAATTAGACTGAACAGATCTGCTCTTATGGATCAGGTACATTGTCACCGATACCGATCTAGATTTTTATTCAATATCTGATTTCTAGATATATTGAGGCACAAAGACTTATGCAAAACCCTGTAAGCATTTAAGCAGTTGTGTTGTCTGGAAAACTGGGGCTGATTGCGTAATTCCAGATGACGGACACATTCAGATTTATTCTTATGGGTTATAATCCTCAGCCGGCGAGTGATTGCCAATCCATCAGGCTTCATCCCAATCTGCTCTTCATGCATTGCATAAACCCAAGATATTAAAACCTTCGCATGTGTCCAAGAACATCGGCACTGGCAGTTCTTTGAAAAAGCAGCACTAATTTCTGGGATATTAAAATGACAACCTGCACTAGATTAGATGCACAGACAGTTATATAAGGTGGGATTTTTCTAATTCTACCTTAAACTATGAACTTGTGCAAGATCCGGCATCTGAAGGTTTTGATTTCAGGCATAATAATTTGTTTAGATGATGATTTAAATAAGACAAACTTCTCGATAGTAACATTTTTGTCTTAACTAATTCAGAAATTAACAAAATAAAATTCATTTTATGCTATTTATGATCTTTTCAGTAATAGATGGAGCTCAATTAGGCTCTCATTAGTCGTGCTGGTTGGGAAAAGGGCCAGGCGGACGGTCCCTCTGCTGTCAGTCAAACCTGAAAGCTAATCCAGAAGGTATTTTTCTCATTGGCAGAAGGTTGATCACATTCAGTAAAGATGATTACGAGAACCCTCATTTCCCCTCATAATCGGCAGCTGTGCCTCATCCAAACATGCCAAACCCCGCAGTGACCAGCTTTCACGTCTTTCCCAGCCTTTTGTGACGTTCAGTGATGCTGAAGCCCATCTGGAAGCCTCTGAATCTGCAGCTAATGGCTGCCGGTTACCAGATCATAGAAACCCTGGAGGAGAGTTTCTATGAGCTTTGTTGGGTTTTACTGAAAATTTACAACATCGTCGCTTCATTAAATTTCTTTTAATACTTCATAGATGTGTTTATTTTTTTGTTTGTATTCCTAAGTATATGATCGACTGATGAAGGATTGTTTTCTTGGATTGTATTATTTTCTATTTTGGCAAGGCCCCCCAGTAAATCAATAATAACAGAGATAGACATGTGATCAATATCACGTCTATTTCTCAAGAGCCAACTTTTTCAAGATGCACCTGACAGAATATTCAATATTTACTGAACTCCACGGTTCTAAGTAAGAAATGTTGGTGGAATTAACTCACTCACTTGCTCTTTGGTTACCTAGCAACTCACTATTTGGTTACCTAGCAACAGCTGGTTGAGTAACAGTTTCAGGTTTCACCTCAGAACTGCTTTAAAAATAAAAAACAACGGTGTGGAGAGAAAACTGGATAAAACGGGAAGAGTCACACCACCAGTTTGGCAGTATTTCAGATATTTAAAGCAAAATCTAATCGATAATAATTATTGATATTGACTGATATGAAACGTTTACAGTATAGTGTAATGAGATTTTCAGCCTTTTTGTCCAGCCCTACTATTTGGGTGGAGATGTTTCCTCTTCCCGCACTGTTATTATTATTGTCTTTTAATATGTTTGATCTGTATTTTAATTGTGCAAACTAAACTAATTATTGCACTGTGGAAGATCTCTGCCTCTGTAAAATCGGGATTTTAAAGGACCGGTCACGTTGAAGAAGTTTCAACAGAAAACATGTTGTGTGTTTATTCCCAAGGTGTAATAGAAATGATCCGGTATTTATCTGGTTGTAACGTTATTTAACAAACCATGATCCAGCATCATGTGGAACCAGCAGCAACATCTTATTTTCTCTCACTTTTTGGAGACGCGTTTCTTTCCAACGTCATTGCAGCTCATTGAGATGTTTCTTCACAGACCTTTTCAAGGTCCAATCAGGTTGAGGTCTGGACTTTGACTAGGCCATCCCAACACTTTTGTTCTTTCATTCTGTAGTAGATTTGCCGCTGTGTTGTAGGATGTTGGGGCAACTCTGTTGCGTCCTGATATGTTTTTCTAGACTTTGGTCTAATTTTTTTGGTCTAATTATGTTTGGTTTTGGTTGCTGTGCAGAGATTTATGATGCATGTCTGAGACAACAAGGCATTATTTTTTACAACGGGATTGATGAATTATAATTAGATGACGTGGCCACTAGGGGGTGGTGTCGAACATAAAACAAGGTGAACGACGGGAGAAAGTGGTGATCTGGGATTTCACAAACAGCAAAACATTTTGTTTTTTGGAATAAAGAGTAAAACAGCAGATCTCAGTATGAAGGATTTCAAGCAGTTTCTAGTAGATTTGGCTGAAAAGTGCAGGATCAGCAGGTTTTACAATGTCAAGGCTCTTTGTTTTTTTTTTTTTAAGCTTTTGGTGATCAATTAAAGGAATTAATGGCAGTTTTGGGTGGTTTAGAAAAAAATATTTCCAGTTAATGTATTTTTTTTTGCATTTAATGAGATTTATAATACTTTAAAGAATTAAATTCAGCTATTTATGAACTTGAAGAAGACAACTGATCCAGATTCAAATGGTTATTGATCAAATGAACGTATGCTGGGTAGCGACACTGAGTATTGTCTCAAAAATAAAAAAAAAATCCTGTTGTAGGAATGAATCATGCGCAGGTTTTCTCCCATTTGCGTTCTTTGCTTTGCTGAGAGAAAACTGAAAAATAACACGGATAGTTTGAATAACAATCACCTCAAATACTGCCCAACAGACAATCTTGATAACTTATTTTATGGAAAATCATCCAAAGATGTTTCTTCATGATTGAAGTTCTGCAGCTAAACTTTAAAAGACAAAAGCAAATTTTAAGCAATTATAGCATTTCAAGCTAACATTGCGATACAATGATGGCAGAGGAGCTGCCTCCATCTTCTTACTGGAAACAGTAAGCATCATAATGGAGTGAGTCACATTTGATTTTATAGGATGCATTTTAACTCTGCGTTAATATACTTTCGGCTGCTGTTTGATTCCAGGAGGTTAATTTGCATGAAAAACAATTAGATATTCTGGCTGCACTTGGTATCCAGTAGGAGGGCCTCCTACGCCCCCTGCTGTTCACATGCAGCCAGCGCTGTTTCCTTCATAGTGATTCTCTGTGAGGCTGAAGCTTGGAAACTGTAGCTCCCAGGAGAAGCTTTGTCCTTGTAGGCGGGGCTAGGTACACTCAGGCGTTTTGCACAGATTTCTTGGTTGCCATGGAGATTAAAGGATTTATCAAACAAGCATGACAGAACCAATATTTCACACCAGGCATGTTTTCGACGAGGGAACAATATTATAACATGATGTAATTTCCTTCTGAAAAGATATCAATGCTTTAACTTATAATGTTGGAGTTGTAGGGAGTGACTTTAGGAAAACTGACCACTTTATTGACCACTGGGTGTGAAAATAAAAAAGCATTATTGAATTATCTAGAATGGAATCTGTTTAGCTGTTAACTTGTCAGCTGAAAGTTGTTTAATTATCATGGGTCTCAAATGTCCGTTTACCTTGAATTCACACGTTTTGAAGCGTCTTCAAAATCTTCCAGATGATGCAGCTTGTAAAACAAAAACCAGGTTCATCCTGGAGGTTTTCTGCCTGTTCTGGATGAAATCGTAATTCTAGGCTTGGAGGTTTGTTGCAGGTCACAGCCGACAGTAAATTTCACCTTGTAAATCATCTTTGTCGCTTTGTAAGTCGCGTGTGTGTGTGTGTGTGTTATCGGTGTTTAGAGTGAATCTGTTCATGTCTCTGTGTTTTCTGCAGCTCATTAGCTGACTGATGTGGTTTTTCTTGGTAAAATACTCCTTTGGGAGCTTCTTGTTCTGCCTTTTAAACACTCATTAGGATTCGTTGCTCCAACATTACTTCTAATGAAATGTCTAACACGTTTAAATGTCTGTTTATTTGTAATTTGCATTTGCTGCATGTAGCTCTTAGCCAGCAGGGAATCCAACAGCTTAAACAGTTATTTAAAGGGAAAGTCTCTTTCTTCATCATGTTTGGGAAGTATTTTGTTTCTTGTCATTGTTCAGGTTTGTGAGTGTCGGCGTTCAGTCAAACTGCAGATTTAAAAAATGACAGCTGCTTGAGAAAACGCCAGTTTTTGGTCTCTTACTGTAAGAATATAGAAATCGAACAAGTTTTGTTGTTTGCAAAAGTTTTAGCTTTAAATCCTGTTTTCGTTTTACAAAAGAATAAACGGTTGTATTAATCAAATTGGAATATGTGTTCTGGTGGAGCTCAGAAGTTTAACCACAAACAAGAAATGCGACTTTAGTTTGCTTTACTTTCACTGAATACATTTTAAATGGAAATGTATAAAAAGAATTGTTGGGAAATAATTTTTTTTAATAGTTTAGTAAGACAGCTGAGAGGAAGAAACTGTATCTGCAGTGTTTACTGACCTGTAGATAAAAGTCTGTACAGTTTGTGTCCAGGATGTGTGGGGTGTGCAGAGATGCCAGCTGCGCTTCTCATAACCAAAGACCTGTAATCAATCCTGCCGATTCTCTCTGTTTGAGCTAGATGTCATGGATTTAATAAGAAATATTTATTTCAGTCATAAGAGACTTGGTCAAGTCTTTTTATGGCACATTTCAACGATGAGGAAGTCCAAAGTGCTTTACATCTTAACAACAAAAATAAAAAAAAAACAACAAAAAAACCACACAGTTAAGAATTGCAAACTAGTAAACATTACATTTTGATGAGTACCATCATCAAAATCATCAATACACATCAAATATGTTGGTCAGTTTCCCAGTTATTATTAACAAAAACAAAGAGTTTAGAGTTCAAAAATAACTCTAAACAGGTGGGATTTTAATCTAGATTAAAACTTGTCTTGGATTGTTCCTTATAAAGTTGAGACTTGCAAAAAAATGACTCGCGGTATTTTTTATTTATTTTGGACCCACTTTAAGTGCTGTTGCTGTACTTTAGTGTCAACTGAACAAAAATGACATTTTCTGTTTAGTTTAGCTCACTTTAAATGTTTGTTTGGTGATGGTTGGGCAGTTACCATGGCGATGGAGACATAGTGACTCATAGATGCCTCTTTTTGCTGCAGTTGCCTCACTGTGTGGTGTGAAGAAACTTTTCTTGTAGATTTTTCCCGACTTATGAAAACTAACTTCCATCTACTGTACTTGAATGACATGTCTTTTAGTCTTTCCCATGTTAAGGAATGTCTGCAGCCTGAAGTGACCCAAATCCAATTTGTTTTATTTTGTGTGGAATCAGTTTTTTATTTTTATTTTGATGTGGTCATTCATACTTCCAAATATATGCAACTTATTTGCAAACACAGGACTTGTCTGCATTCCTGAGTGAACTACAAACGTCCTCAAAGCGTCCCGCGTGGAGTAGAGGGCGCGGTAACGACACAGACGGTGTGCTCGGTGTTTTGCCAAATGCCATAAAAAAGAAGAAGAAGTGATGCTCGGTGTTTGCAGAAGTAAACGTGGATGCTAATGATGGAGCTTATTTTACAATTATGAAGTTATCCGACTGCAGCAACCTAATCCTCGCTATGGCCCGCCATTACTGTCTGCCATTTTTCTTCCCGCTTGTGCGTGTCAGGGTGCAGAATAGTGACGTTCAGGTCGGATGAATGCAACCCGGCAGCACAGACGCACGTCATGTTTGAAACGATCAGATGCGTATCAGATATCCAAGCCTGGGTCGCTTTCGAAAAAAAAAAAATCTGAATTGGGTCACTACAGGGTGCAGTGTGAACGTAGCCTAAATTCAAAATGCTTCTTTATGTTGTAGAAATGTAATAACTAGTTTAGTGTTTAGTTTAAAAGGATTCAGTTTCTTCCAACATTTCATCCTTATCATGTATAAAGACTGCATTTTAACTTCCTTCTCTCTCCTCCATGCAGTGTCGCAGTCCGCCGCATCTTGGACTCGGTCTTTCCTCCAGACAGCGGGTCAGTAAACACTTGAACGTTTCATGTTTGTGTTAACTTGTGTTCTTCACGCTTTGAAGAACAACATGTCCACACATGGCCGCCTGCTCCAATCACGGCACAGAACAGCTTATAACGGCTGAAAACATCACATGGTCTCCATCATTTCACAGCACGAAGCCGCAACATCAGAGGGGAGTTTATGTGCAGATAATTTTACGTTTCCACATGTGAAATGTTTCAAAATTTTCTGGCTTCTCTTGAGTTTACGGTCGGCTGCTGCTGTTGGTCATATGAAACCACTGGGCTGGACCGAAATGCTGCAGAAAAAACAAGTGTTGACTCAAAATCGCCCGTTTGGATCAGTCACAAGACGGGAAGAGTCAGCCTGGGTGATTCTGATTATAAAAGAAAAGTTTACATCAATCTGATGCAGACTTGAGTAAACAAACAAGTTCACAGTCCAGCAGAGATAATTGAAAATTTTACAGATGCACTGCAAAAGCACAAAATCTTACCAAGTATTTTTGTCTAGATTATAGTGCAAATATCTTGAAATGACACAAAGCTAAATTACAAGTAACTTTTCAGCAGATATAGGAGCTTGTTTTAAAAAGTACTGGTTCCACTAGCAGATTATTTCACTTTTCATCAATATTAATGAATCACTGACTTAAAAGAAGCTCTGTTATCTTGCTGAAAAGTTTCTAGTAGGTCAGTTTTGTTTTAATTCAAGTGTGCTAAGATATCTGCACAAGAAACTAGACCAAAGATGGTAAGATTTTATGTTTTGCACATCTATCATTCTATATCTGCAGCCTGCAGCTTTCATCCTGACCGATCAAGTGTTTGGCGACTGTGGAGAGAAATGACTCCCTTATAACGGGAGGAAACTTCCAGCCAGAACCAGGCTGCAGATGACAAGACAGGATGGAGAATCAGGAAAAAGCCCCCACAAAAGCAGCGGTCTAAGAGGATTTTCAATATTCAAAAAACACCAAGTAGGTTCAGACTCTGATTACAGGTTTGATAATTCACAACATTTACTGTTCCTTTTTTTTTTTTTTTTAATCTATAATTGCCCTAATACTCCATCATACATTGCACATCCTGGTCAGCTTTAACTTTAGCTAGAATGATTTGAAATATTAAGAGATACCTACAAGTGACCTTTGACCTGCAACAGCTGTGAACCGGCTGAGAAAAGATTTCCTCCATGGGATTGTTTGACAGCTCAGGAAACCTCACCTGTTGTTATGGTTACAGGCTGGTCTGCTCTGTTTGCTTTAAGTTTCTGAGTCGGGGGTGAAGACTTCATTTAGCCGATTGGTCTTTCCCATGCTCAGTGGTTCGTCCTGCACGATTCTGTTTCTTAATGCAGGATGATTTCCTGCAAAAAAGTCAGAAAGTTTGAGATTGATTTCCGAAATTTTCTAGCAAAAAAAAAAGAGAAAATTTCCGAGTTTGGAAAGTTGAAAGGTTGCTTTAAAAAAGTGAGAAATTTTTAGATTAGTCTAATTTTTCTCTTTTTTTAATTTTTGACTTTTTAATACTCAGAAATTTCCAATTTATTTTCTAAGAAATTTCTGAGATTATTCTCAAAATTTCTGAGATTTTTAGTGGCAATTTACTCATTTTCTTCCTCGCTGTAAACGTAACTTAAGATAAACCAGGATAAAATAAGACAGTGTGTTGATGTATCTTCTGCAATGCAGCATGCAGAATGAGTTAACATTTCTTTAATTTGCTTATTTCTGTTTCTTTGTTGTGCTATTTACTAAAATCCTTTTCACTTCACCATCAGACAAGAATTTATCCCCTTGTCATATTTTTAAACTTTAAACTCTTGCATCTCCTCAGTGGCAAACTACTGTAAATAGCTGTTTCTTAGGAACATATCAGTAGAATTTGGTGGTAAAAAGCATCACATTGTGCAGGATGCAGTTACTCTAAACTTTATCTCTCTAACAGCTTCCATCAAATTGCTGCTTAATAGTAGAAATGTTAAATATTTCACTGATTTAGTTGCTCCACTGGGGGGAAATGCGTCACACTGTGACTTTTCTTGCAACACCTTTTGTAGCTTCCTGCCTCACAAATTTTGAAAAGCCCACTGAGCTGAAGACCTTTACCACAATCTGTTCTGTCTTTTCAATTAGTCTCTGCTCCAGCTCATAAATGATTCATACATATCAGCCTGAGCCCGCTTTAATAACTAATACGGATGAACAATTTCAGGAAACAATTAGCTCATTGGCACGGCTCAGGCTGAAGTGAAATGGGATTTTTTTATTTATTTTTTATTTTTATTTTTTCACTGGTCACACTGAGACAAAATGGCAGGTTTAAAAATATATCAGTAAATATTTACTTTGTGATTTTTAGGAATCATTTGTATCAGAAAGGTTTGTTGCACTAAAAGGGGAAGAACCGCACTGTAAATATGAGTTTCTCTCTCGACCCTTTGACCTCGTGATGCAAACGCCTCACAGCTCCCAGGATTTAATCCGTTTTCTCACTAATATACTCCGAGAGGATTTCCTCTGTACATTTTAATGCTTCTGGACAATTCATTTTCCCGATAGGAGGGCTCAACTCGTCCAAGTTTGTCCTGTAGAAATGCATAAAAAACCCAGCAGATTTATGCACAATGAAACGCAGATAATTAACTCTGTATCTTGTGCATCAAAACGGCCTTTTCCCATTGATTTCCTGTTTCTGTGTGGGTAATGGGCTCTGGTTATGCAGCAGCACGTAACTGCAGAGTTGCGCTCATAAATCCCCAGCAGGGCTCACTTCCTGGTGATTAAAGTAGAGTGAATGCCCACCCAGACTGTGTCACGTGGGACGTAGGAATAAAAAAAAAGATTCTGATTTAGTTAAATCCGAATCTGTCGTTCTAAGTGGTATAAATGTATAATTAATGTCTTCATCTCTAGCAGCAGTTTGTTTCCTTGTTGTATGTGAAACTCAATAGTTTGCATCCAAACCCGACAGGTTTGTGTCGTCTCTCCATTGCAAACAGAAATAAAAATGTTTGCTTTGTTTTAAAGCGATCTGTCTGCTTCTGGTCCGACTCCTTTCATTCCTTTTGCACCTGAAGCATCAGCCTGGATTAGCCTGAACTCTCACATCTAGATCGGCATTAGACACCTGTCCTGGTTTAATATATTTAGATTTTTATTAGCGTCATTCCTCTGTTGGTGTGCTGCAGCTCCTCACAGCTCAGCAGGTTGCTGCACAGCTGCTGCGTCTCTCCAGGCATTTATTTGTTTTACCTCGTATTCTGCTTGTGCCTGTCAAACATGGCTGGAGCTGCAGGGAATGCTTGTTCAGGAGTTACAATGTTTGCTAGAATTTGTAATGTATTCTCATTATGAGCTGAGCTAAGAAAACGGTACACCACGGGTGTCCAAAGTGCGGCCCGGGGGCCATTTGTGGCCGCTGGACTGATTTTGTGCGGCCCCCAAATGCAATTCAAAAATGAAACAAATTTGGCCTTTAGATATAGATGAGAGACTTTTAATTTGTAATCGGAGTAAAAATTGTTGCCGACAACATCCTGTGTACACAGGAAAATGTAAAGTACAACACAAAGTATTTGTCTTTTTATAACCAAGTTTTAACAAAAGATGAAACCAAATTTATTCAGACTTTTACTGAAAAGCTGGCTTTACTCCATCTAAACCAGCTTTTATTCTGTTTCAAATTTGGCTAAATGGAGCAAAAATTTTCAAAGGAACCTAAATCTTGTTCTCATTATTAAATAGATTTATTTAATTTATTATCGAATCATTTTATTCAATTGAGCTCAAAAGAAACCGAAAACCAGACGTCTTTCTTTTAACACAGCAAACAAACAAAAAAGTCGTACATTTCTGCCAAAATATTCTGAGGAATTTCAGGGATTTTGTAGAAGAAAAATATTTTTTTAGATCTCAGAAATTTTCTACAAAATTTACAGTGTAATATTATTAAATATATTTTTTTTATATATTATTTTATATAAATGTACACCTTTTTTTCTATCTACAATGGCCCCAACATTTGAAAATCTCTTTCAAGTTCTGGATCTACAATAAATATCAGCGACTTTATTTGCTGTAGGGGTTTTTTTTTTGGCCCACGTTTTCTTTTGAGTCTACAATTTTGGCTCATCGTGGCAAAAAGTTTGGACATCCCTGCAGTGTACCAAGCCTTGCACATCTCATCCGAAAATGGAAAGAAACCTTTTCTACATATAATGTTACTTTCATTACACGAAAAAAAAAAAATCAAAGATGCATTAAATTGGAAAAATTTGCTGATTCAGTCTTCTTGACTTCTCACCCGTCATCAGTTTTGTTGAACTCAATCTTAACTAACGTTCAACTGTCCTAGTCGGATTTTCCCGACTTTCCCAGAACTGCATTTTGTGTCTAAAGCCAAAGTTTGTAGAGATGTTAGAAAAAACCAAACTGAACTTTCCAAATATACGTTTACACAGCAGGCAAATGTGACTCGTATCCAACTTTGTCATGGCGGTCTGAGTGACCCAATTCTGATTATTTATTTATTTTTCAACAACAACAACAAAGAAAATCAAGTTTCTTCCACTTCTATATGCAGACCTAAATCTGGTGGTGGTTGATGGGTAGTGGAGGATAATTCTGGAAGAAAACCTGTTAAAGTTTGGGGTCAAAGTTCACCTTCCAGCAGGACCCTGACCAGAGCTACATTTACATGATTTAGATTTTGGAATTAAATGTCCAGTATGTAACTTTTATAAAAAATATTTATTTACACATTTGTGTAAACCGTCACTATGTCATGAGTGTATGACAGAAAATCTGTGGAAAAGAATCGAGCTCCCCTGTCTCCTCCCAGTGCTAGCTAGAAACAACCAATCAGATCCAGGAGGCGGGTCTTAGCGCTGTCAATCAGTCTAGTGTGGTGCTGCTCATCCTCCCTCCCCCGAGCCAACTTGTTTTCTACTACGCTAAGCTGAATGCTAAAGCTAGTTAGCATGGTTTGTCTGTAAGAGTAAGTTGTCTTTCTGCCGCTAGCACATTTAGCAGCATTGATTGACAGCGCTAAGACCCGCCTCCTGGCTCTGATTGGTTGTTTGCAATAATCACTCAGGTTGCAGGTGGAGGAGATTGATCTTTTCTCAGTTTCTTTCTCATCTTAACTACATGGTGACAGTTTTAACAAATATTTCAAGAAACATATTTTTTAAAAGTTGCATCTTCAGCTTTAAATGCATATAATTTATTGCAGTTTCCAATGACCTCAGATCTGGGTTGTTTTTGTGCTTCAGGATGATAAATTCTCTTCATGCAGTGACATTTCCTCTTCCTTCCTGCAGCCAACCTTTCGTTGTTCGCCGACTGATGAGAGGCTTCTGCTTGGCAGCAGATTGGTAAGTCCTCTCAATATGGAGCTTTTTTTATTGTGTTGGGGAACAGATGATTGCACCTTAAATTGGCTGAGCATTTAGCTCTCGAACATGATGGTTTTTATTAAAAAGCTTCAAAATTAACAAGCAAAATCAGCAGAAGCAGACATCAGGGTCAAATTGAGAGTTTGTAACTGATTTGTTGTGTACTGTTTAGATTCTTTTGAACTAATAAAACAATTCAGATTAACTGTCAAGCAGCAGATGACATAAAAACTCCTCTCTTTGTTGATGACGCCATGTTTTCTACTGAATTCAAACCCTTCTTTGATCACTCTGTTGTTGTGTAATGCAAATGGTAACACTCCACGGAAAGCCAATTAAGCACCAACAAAGGGCATTACGTTCCTGCTTGGTCTTTGCATGGCTTAATCTAGTAAAAGAAGAGAGTGGCGACTCGATGCCAGCTGGCACATGACTTTGTTAATTACTTAGGACAGCAGCACAAGCAGATTTATGGTTTTGTCAATTTCCAATTTATCAGAAATGAATGAAAGCATCCTTTTATGGTCCGTCTCTAAGACCCCCCCTGTGGCCTCCAAGCGGGATCCTCCTGCTTTGCTTTTTGCAGAGCTGTAAGCATCAGATGGCAGCAGGTGCATGGGCAGTGCGGTATGGATCCGCAGGTACATTACCGCAGAGCCTCATCAAGAAAAGCTTAAAGGCTTTCTAAGAACAACGAGTCAAACCTGAGCCAAAGCCAGAGAGGATTATAGCGGTCTGCTGCTGTTTGCCTTCATGCAACTTCTAGGCCAATCCAAGTTTTACTATTCTTTAGATAGTTTCTGTGAATAAAATGAAATGAAACATTTTAAGCAAAGGAGAAAATTACTGGATGAGTCAGAAACATCCAGTCAGAACTAATATTCTTCATCCGAGCCAATGTGTTGTTCTGAAATACCTCTGGGTCGATTAACCCTGCTGGTGTACCATTACGTATCAACTTTGTCTCTGTAGTTAGATTTTCATGTCAATTAAATTTAACAAATAGTCCTAAATATACTCAGTTTACATATAATTTTGATATAGTTTAGTTCAGTGTTTCCCATCCCTGGTCCTTAAGGCACACTGCCCTGCACGTTTTAGATGTTTCCCTGCTTTACTGGACCTGATTCAGCTGATTGGAGCTCAGCAAATACCTGTCAATTGAAATCACCTGGGCTTGAGTCAAGGAAACTTAAAACATGCAGGGCAGTGTGCCTTGAGGACCAGGGTTGGGAAACACTGGTTTCGTTCAATATAATTCGTATATGCGGTTCTATTCACCATTTGGGCCAGATCACTCTTCAAAGTATAACAAATTAGGAGCAGTTTTCAAACTTTAACAACAGTTTCCAGGTTTTTATCAGTCATTTGGCCACAATCGTTGGAACAATTAAGAACTTCTGATATCTAGAGGTAATCAAATAATGTGCTGCTTTTCCACAAAGCAAGACATTTTTACACCCCAGACAAGCAGCCCAAACGGAGAGCAATGAATCATAGATTCATGCTTTTACTTCCAAATGCACTTTTGTTTGCATTTCCTTAATTTTAGAGGTTCCAGTGTGTTTTTTTTTTATTGTGCTTTTTATTACTTCGATTACTCAGCACTGTTGCATGTGTATGAGAGTGAACAAACTATCTTGACAGACCTTTTGAGATCAGTAACTTAACATTTTTACATATTTGTCATCAAAAACTTGTTCAAATAATTGAGACAGTGAAAAAACACAATCTTACTAAGTATTTTTGGTCTAGTTTCTCAATTCACTTGAATTATGACAAAACTAACTTACAAGCATCTTTTCAGCAAGATATAGGAGCTTCTTTTAAGTCAACAATTCCTTAATGATGATAAAGTACTTGTTCTATTTCACTTATAACATGGAAAAAATGTCTTGTTAGGGGTGAGATAATCTTTTTTTCTTGAATTAATGCTACATTTGTGATGTTCTGAATTTATTCTTTTGCACTCATGTCACACTTGAGGTCTGTGGACTAAATCTTTTGAGAATTACTGCATAAAAGGTTAAGGATGTTGCTTGTATTTCTTTGTCTTCCTCTCAGATCGTCACCTCTGTGTTTTTCACTTTTTATTTTGCTACACTGAGCTTCTCTCCCCCTCCTCGACTTAAGCCTCCTGCAGATTACACGTTGACCTCCCTGGAAGGCCCAGGTGGAACGGTGCCTGAGGATTATGCAAACATTATGCATGCCAAACAACAGCGCTCTCAGTGGGACGCTGAGCCAGAAAAGGCTGCCTCTATGATATCAGCGCAGGCAGCTTAATTCTCACACATGCAGCAGCTTTGGGGGATTAATTTAATAAGAAAGCAGGAATTGTTCCCAAATCTTAATTGATTTTATTTTACCTCATTTCGTTTGACACTGTAGCAGGTAAATCTGACATGCAGCGTTTCCTCTAAACACGAAACCGTAACAAAAACCTCTATTCTTTTGAAAATAAAGTTTTAAAAACGTTTGAATTTCTGCTAATTTGTCAGGATTTCCTCGGATGTTTCTTCTGTTCGGTGCGTTCAGGTTCAAAACGCATTCACACAATTAAAACTGCGTTGTGGAGCCTACTACTATTAAGTCTTCCCATTATGTTGATGACTGCAGTCGATTTGCCACAGTCGGATGCTAACTGTGACGTTCTTTGATTTTAATTAATGAGAGCTCAATTGATGAATAAAATTAAGCTAAATGGCTTATAATGAATCGCACGTCTTCGGCTGTTTGGAGGCTTTCGTTTCCAATGACAACCAGATCACAAAGCAAAGTGGTTTTTATGGTGAAGATTAGCTTTTTGGGGAGATTTTAGATGTTTTCAGTATCTTCTGTGACACCTTAAATTATTTTGAAGGTTTGTGGACTGAGAGCGGCTTCCACTCAGTCCAAAAACCACTGTTAGGTTAAATTGACTCTTTAAATTGTATAATTGTATTGACTGTGTACGTCTCTGTTGACATACAGTGAGCAAATTTAAGTGATGCTTTAGCTAAAGCTAAATGTGTTTTAAAATCCTTTTTTTCCCTTTTATTGGTCTCATCAACTAATATGTTAGAACAGATGGAAACCTCCAAATGTTGGCAAAATATGTACAATAATCAGGAAATGCTGTTTGCAGCATGTTTTCATGATTAAATTTAGGCTGTGAGCTGGCAGGAAGTGTGTATGAAAATGTTTGACACACAGAGTTTAATCAAATTAAACTTGTAATCCTTTTATAACTCAGATGTGGAGGGAAAGGCAGATTATTTCCCTGCTCCTACCGTACCAGAAGCACTGACCTTTTTCCAAACGGATGGTCCCAGAGAGAGTTAAACTCCTGACCTCGCATGTGTCAGCGTTGAGGCTCCACATGGCCCTTAAGTGCCCTCCATTGAATTAATAATATTAATGGCAGATGTTCGTAAAGCTGGGATCATCTGGGAGTTACAGCATGTTGGTGACAGTGTGGAATTGCATCCATTTAATCTCTCTCGGTTGTAGACCCGTCGCAAGTTATTGTTTACATCTGGTGATTTTGCCATGCACACAACTCTGGAGGGCGAAAAGACAATTATTTTCTTTGTCATCCATAGCCGCGCTGCTGCCGTAGAACAATTCCTTTACACACACCAACTCTGTCAGAGTTGGTGTGTGTTGCCATTTTTTTGTAACTGAACCAAAACACACGGAATTCCACAGCCCCTCTACATGTGAAGGTTGTAAAAGTCAAGCTAGCATAACTGACCTACATCTTCTCCCTCACTATTGTTTTCTTTTTAAACATTATTCTGACCTTGTGGTTATATTGACAATTAGTAGTAAAGCACTTTGTCCCTTTTTCTTCTATATATCATGTGTACGTTTAAGATCTAGCATGTTATGTTGACAAATTGACGGCTCAAAACGATGGTAGTCATTGTCGGTGAGCATCTTTTAGCCCTACAGCAGGGAGCTGTAGGGCTCCACCCAGAGGTATTTTGTCCGTGTGACATCATGTTGCATGTCTATAGATCTCAGCACCTTAAACAGAAATGGTATTAAAACAAATGACCGGGATTGCACCCTGAGTGACCCACTTCCAATCTGCTCCATTTCCATATGTGGCTCTAATTCGGATACATACTTTAATTACCTACTTTAAAACGTCTGCAGTCTGAATGATCATGTCATATTTTATTCAACTTTTATGCCACTGATGTGAGACGTTTGTCATAATCCTGCATCAGAAAAAGCGAGATGAAGAAATGTGGACATATATAATGGTTGAAAATTATGATTTTTAAATTTTAAAAGAAGTCTGTCACTGAAGCACATCACATCCCAATTCCACCATTCTTGGCTTTGACTCCACATCCAAACAGACTTCTCTACAAATGCTCCATAAAACGCCGCTGCTATAAGCTTCCTTCATGTTCTTATGATCTTGTGACGACACTGTTGACTCTCATTGGTGACACTGAAGTCTGATTGCAGTCGTAAAAATTTCAGATATCGGCAAAAAAATTGAATTGAGCATCAAGACCTGCAGAATGAATGTAACCTAATGGATCATGTTAAACTCACACACACCTTCTGATGTTATGTAACCTTGTCAAAGCAGAGGTGTGGTCTACTCTCACGGACCTCTGCAGGGATAAACACGGAGCTGCTGGGATGAATTTAGCTGTCTGGTTCAGGGTGGGAATGCCTTTGAATGTGTTTGTTTTGCACACTTGACTACATGGAAGCACGTCTCAATGCTGTCTGGTCTTGTGATTATTAGTCACGGCCTGGACATTGGCCTCAAGCCCAGCTTGTACTCATTTCTCTGTGCGTGTGTATTTATGTTCCTGCTGTGTTCACTTAATACCTGGTATTCAGTGGCACACTGTATAATCCTTGGCCTGTCCACGCTTTGAACTGAAGGAAGGAAGTGTCTGACCTACATTTTATACTCACAAAATGTATTCTCCGTGATTTAAGGTCTGACTGCTCAAATGCCAAAGCAGGATCAAATCCTGGATCACGTTATCTAGGCCACACCCAGTGACGTCGGACCACGTTTTCAGTAACGAGTAATCTTAACGCGTTGCTATTTCAAATGTAGTAGTCAGACTTCAGTTACTTATCGAAATCACTTTGCGTTACTTTGCATTAGTATTTTCTTTTGCAATTTAATTTCATTTCCTCTACACTTCTTGGGGAGTGACCGCCGTTTCTATGCGACAGTATCAGCAGCAAGAGAAACATAAACAATGGAGGGAGATGTGCATTTTGTTCCTGGAAAAACGGGAACTATTTTGAATTTCGCTCGCCAAGTCCTATTATTATAAGCAGCTTTGGTCTTGTTTTTTTCTAAAGTCGCTTGCACATTTAATGAGTTGCGCTGTTTGGGCTTGCAGATAAGCAGCTATAAACCCTAGAATTTGTCTGACATCCAGTTAGTTTTAGTCAGACTCTCCTTGTCCATCATTTCCCGGATGATCCGTCCTGCTGTGTCTTTGTTAATGTCAAGTTAACATATTTGCTGTGATTGACGTCGAGCTTCGCGTTGCGCTCCAGGAAACTGCAAACGCCGAGACTGATATGAACAGCGCAATAAACGGGAAAACAGACACGAATGAACGAGTCCGTAAAGTTGTGCAACTAAACGCCATTATAATTATTAATATTAAGATAAGTGACCCAAATGTGTACAGCAGGACATCTGAGTTGTGGAGTGGCAGGAGGAGCGCTGTGAGCTGCGCTGTGAAAGCAAACTCAGGGCGGGGGGGATAAATCTTACTTTGAGTTTTCCAGACAATAGTGGAAAAAACATGCACAAATTACTAATGTTGTTTGTTTTTTTTGTACTGTTGTAGCCATTAAATAATCAGTTCAACCATATAAGTGGAGACACATTGTTGATGTTACCATTATAACATAATTTGCAATTAAGTATTGGCAAAGATCAATATAATTTTCACAGGTGGCAGAGCGTTGTTGTTAGCAACTGCTGAAAGTAACTAAAGAAGTTACTTTTAATGTAACTTGGTTACTTTCCAAATCAAGTAATCAGTAATCTAACCAAGTTACTTTTTCAATGAGTAATCAGTAATCTGGTTAAAGTTACTTTTTCAAAGTAACTATGCCATCACTGGCCACACCGCATGAAAGTCATTCAAGAAGTGGATAGGCAGACCTGGGTTGGAAAACATTGACATAGATTTATTATTTGGCTGGCCAAATGTCTTTCCCTCATTTCTTAAAGTTTTCTTCCAGCTAGCCAGGTTTTGTCAAATTTTTTTTATTTTTTATTTTTTTTATAAGGGAACTTTGGTCTGCACTTCTCGTAGTGAGGAGCGAACCCTTTACAGTGGGCTGGGGTTGCTAGGTAACGGGCTGGGCTTTGCTGGGGTTGCTAGGTAACGGACAGTGCCTGCTGATTTGTGACTATATTACAAATAATTTGAACTTATTGCTGAAAATTGGCTGGTGGGTATTCACTGCAAAAGCACAAAAGCTTGCCAAGTATTTTTTGTCTAGTTTCTAGTGTAAACATCTTTGTACACTTAAAAGATGTACAAAGATGTTTGTAAAATAAGACAAAACTAAAAATATTGTAAGACAAAACTAACCTACCAGTATCTTTTCTGCAAGATACAGTAGCTTTTTTTTAAAGTCAACAATTCCTCAATATGGATGAAAAAGTACTAGTGCCAGTAACAGATTATTTCACTTACAACATGGAAAAAAGGTCTTGTTATAAGTGAAATAATCAATCAATGGGATTAGTACTTTTTAATAATAAGGAATTATTTACTTAAAACAAGCTTCTATATCTTGCTGACAAGTTACTTAATTTTTGTCTTCAAATATACTAAAATATTTCCACTAGAAACTAAAGAAACATAATTGGTAAGATTTTGGTTTTTTACAGTGTTTTTAGAAGCAGGATAGACCCAAATATAAGTACAACAACACTGGGTATGTTACATTATTAAACCAACTCGGTAAAGCAGGGTACTTGGATTGTTGGAAATTGCTTGAATTTGGAGAAAGCACAATACCACTTAAGAAAATTTTCTCCAGTAACCCTCCTGGTTTTTAAAAATGCTACAAGATGAGATTTTTTTACTTATAGCTTTGCACTAATTTTATTAAAGACAAATTTAATTTCTTAGAATAAGAGAAAAATTGTTTGACTTGTTCCTCAAATCTGGGGAGGATCTAGTAAAAACCGACACTGATTTTGCCTTGAATAAGTCATAACAGCTCAGTTATGCTTTCTAAAATGAATTGGTGTTGCGAGACAAATAATGTGCCATATGTGCCAAACGAGATGAAGCTTGACCAGTAGCTCCAGCCCTCATTCTCTGAGTCCAGTAATCCAAGAGGAAATGAAATTGGCTTAGTGACTTTCCGGTCTGTCAGGGGAGGGAACGCTGCACTGCAGTGAAGTTTAAGCTGATTAACCCCAATAAGGAGGGTTATCATATGAAAGCTTGACTTAAGTGGCCATGTGGGTTGGATATATGAGTAATAACGAATGCAACGAGTCAATCAGGAAACATTAGTGCAAAATCCATGAACCCAGGTAGTCTTAAAACACTAACATGAATTTACTGGAAACATCTGACAGGATCTTAAAACATTCATCTGTGTTATGTGCTTTCTGCCATGTTTTTAATCACTCTTCAATAAAACATAGTTTAAGGTTTTCATTTTGAATTTTGCGATCTCAAAGCAGCTTTAAACGGGTTCAGCCAAAGTTTTTTTTTTTTGGACATGTTGAGAAATTCTGTTGCTCTAGCATTTCAACCCCGAAATCCGTTTGTGTCACTGCTACTCAAATGTCAATGATCAAATGTTACATTTTATATCATTCTACATCAAGCAGGTGCTCCATCTGCACTGATGAAGATTTAGTTATCTTAGGATGCTGAGTTGTTGGAGCAGCTTCATACAACATGATGAAGCTGCTCATCATGTCGGATGAAGACATGATGAGCAGGTAACTTGCCTTTTTCTGACATGCATTTCTATATATTCATTCTTTATGTGAGTCATTTTGCTGCTGTTGCACAAAAAATTCCCCATTATGTGAAAATAAAAGTATATTTCCATACTACACACTGCAAAAACACAAAATCTTAAAGTAATTTTTGTCTAGTTTATAGGTCAAATATCTCTGTACACTTTAAATAAGACAAAACTAACTTACAAGTAACTTTTCAGCAAGATATAGGAGCTTGTTGTAAATTATTTCTAATATTGATGATGGTTGTAGTTCCTCTGGCAGATGTTTTCACTTATAACATAGGAAAAATGTTTTTTTATGTCCACAATGAGCTTCATTCAGTCATGGATCTCATGGAGTGTGTGTGAAGAGAAGAGTGGTGCATAATCAAACGACTGGCTGAAGGACCCAACACACCAATTTGTTTTCATAGTAGTGTAGTTTATCAATTTCACATGACTGGGTTCTGGAGTTACCAACTGTGCAAATATAATTTGCTTACAGGAAGCCTATTTGTCAATCGGTCTTCCATGTGTCTGCACATCCAAGTAGCATCTGCTTTCAGCAGAACTAAGCTGCGAAAACGTAAGTACCCGGAGGTAATTTACATAGTTTAACAAGTAAGAGTGACTAATATGGATTGCTAAAGCTTCATTTGCAAAAGCGCCACCTGAAGGTTGTGATGAATAGGTGTAATTTGTTAGTTTTTAATAGATACACAGCAGCACAAGCATTTTATGCAGTAAAAGCAATTTAAATTTGGAAGATAACTTCATCTCCTGTCCCAAAATTTTTGATTTTTTTTTTTAAATATTTTACCTCCACATTGGTCCCTAATATTCAGTAATATATAATTCAGTGTCTAATTATTTTAGTTCATTTTCTTTTTGCACCTAATAAATCAAGATGTAATTAATAGAACTTCAGGGGATTTATTCTAAATTTAACAGGTCTTATCTGTTAATTTTTTTTGTTTTGCAATAACTTTGTGAGATTAAACTTGCATAAGTTTAATTTCACAAAAAGCATCTCTCAATGCTGAGTTGTCGGTACGACATTTGAAATTGTTTCCAGAGATTAAATTTTACTTGTTTTTAACGGTTGCTAAGGGACAAAACTTTGTTGCTTTGATTGTAAAATGTGCATCAGCAAAGCCCTGAAGATGGCATTACTGAGATAATAATGATATTTAATGTTATGTTTTTCAACTAGTAAAAAGAGGAAAATGTATAAGGGAATCCATTAACATAAACCAACATTAACACAGCTGCTATTAGGCTGAAATGAAAAATAACAACAAAGGGATAAAAACAATACAACACTAAGCGATTCAAAGTATTAATTCATACACTGTACGGCTCTATACTGTGGTAATCACTGAAATTACGGGCATTGTGAAAGGCCTCTAATTGTGAGCATCCCAGCGCTGTGGTGGAAACGGGGCGGGTAATGAGTTTAGGCAGCGATCCGTGGGCTCGTTTTATTACCCGACTATCATTATGGGAGAAAGCTCCAAGCATCGCCTCCTGTTTTGACACTTGAGTGGGGAAACCATTAAAATATGTCTTTTATTTTGCTGTCAGAATTATAAATGTACATGTGAGCCCTTATTACGCATAATAATCCAGAACAAAAGATTGCTTTCTCGGTGAGCAACCTCTTGGTTCATGTTGATTTAAACCAGAGTTTGAACCTTGGTAACCACAAACCGCATCCATCTGAACATCCTAACTAATTTAGCTTCATGTGAAGGTGACAGCCTCCACCTGATTCCTGCTGAAAATTTCTGGACCATTCCTAAAAGTCAGGATTTTGACAGGAAACCAACCAGTTTAAAGGAACTTCAATGGTTTTTCTAAGAAGAGTGGTCAGATAAACAAACAGAATTATAGGGATGTTGTATGTTGTCGTCCACATCTGGATATGTTGCGCATGCGCACAACGCTGGGGGACAAAAAGACGATTCTCCTACTTTTCATCGATCGATTCTGTTAAAAAAATG
Source organism: Girardinus metallicus (assembly GCA_903067095.1). Taxonomy (NCBI): domain Eukaryota; kingdom Metazoa; phylum Chordata; class Actinopteri; order Cyprinodontiformes; family Poeciliidae; genus Girardinus; species Girardinus metallicus. The sequence continues at coordinate 36,625 of CAEGAE010057580.1, forward strand.
AAAACTGGAGATCTAGCTATTATTAATTCAGTCAAGTGAACAACAGCAAAGCGGAAAATAACGCAGAAAAACACTGGAGAGCAACTCAAAACCACTCGTATTCTTATTTTTTTTTTTTGTCGCCTTTATTGTCGCCTTTAGTTTCAGCTATGCTATACACAAACCCGTTGCCATAGCAACTATCCAACAACAGCTCTATTAGCTAGCAGAGTAGAGATTAAAATGCATCAGCTTTCAACAGCAGCTGTAACGAACATTCAGTGTATCTAGTAGCCATTGGTAGTCAACATGTGCTAGCAGTTTTATGCCCTTCGGCAGGAAGCTGGAGGGCAGGGTCTTGTTGCAACTTATCTATGTTGTTTACTGAAAGCATGTGGTTGAGATCATGTGTGCATTACATTCAAACTTATGCACCCAATTGTTTTCTTTTTGTAAATTCTTGTATATCCTGGTATTCACAGATTTTTCTGTGAAATGTAACTAAATTATTCATAGAAAATAACTCCATTCATGGATTTCTTTTTCCCTATTGGGTATCTAAAGTATATTTTAATTAATAGATGGAGTTTGTGAAAGTTGAATAACTAAGCGCATTGCTAATTGACATGCTATTGAGTGGCATTTACAAAGCAGCCAATCAGTGAGTGGCATTCTTTTTTTTTTTTTTTTATTATTGTCGCTTATTGGCCGAATCTGTGGATACCTCTGATGCAGCGCCAAGACAATTTCCACTGTTTATATAAATGCATGTTAAGGTATATTTTGTTTTTTGAGCTGATAAAATAAAATATAAATGTTTTTAGGGGTTTTCAAGTATTGGTTGAGGTTTGCTTTTCTTACTACCGCTGTATTTGAAGTCAGACATCCCATGTTCTCCACAGAAATGCATATAAATTTTTCAAGTTTTGCATCTTCAAAGTCATGATTTGTTTCCTTGTCTGTAGAAAACCTTCATCTGAAGTAAAGGAACTAAAATGTTTTGTCCAAAGCCTTGGAGAAAAATAGCTTCTCTTATCAAACCCAAACATTAAGCCTCACAAAAAAAACACGTCTTAAATTTATGCGCTGAAGATGCCTTAGGCTGCTCTATGCATATATTAGCTATTAAACACTGAGATCTAGATCAAATAATAAGCAGTATGTCTTTGTTTGCCACTGTAGTGTAAGAAGACACATGGGAGGAGGGGACTTTTGTGTCTTTATATGACAGGAGACGGGGGATGTTTCATGTTTTATTCATGAGGAATCCTGCCCTGTGGCAAGCAAAGGCTTTTTATTCAGTTAAGTGACATTTGTTAAGTCATTTGTTAAATTGTAGAACAGGACGAGGCTGAGTAAATCTGCCACGACTTGCTGTTTGTCACTGGTTGGAGGAACGGAACAAACCATCTGATGCTGTTTAGAGCCTCAGGAAATGCTGCAGGTAGAGCTCCAAATTCAATAAAAAAATAATCATTTTTCTATAGTGACATGTTTAATAAGCTCAGTTGCACAATAGCGTGAATATTAACAATTCCCTGACGCCAAACAATCCCGTTTAAGAGCTGAAACGAGAATTTTAAGCTAAAAAATAAACCTAAAACTTCACAATCATTTGCTTTCCCTGCGTTTGTCCGTTACATTTTTTCTTTTTTTTTCTTTTGTGAAACAGGAAACTAAAACTGAGCTCAACTCTGTGATGATTTGCAGTGTTGTGAAAACTGGCATAAATTGGTGAGATCTTTCCAGGTATGCAGAAAACAGATCATAAGGCCCGGGGGTTGACTGAGATTAGTTGAGATCTCCCCGGCGTGCCCCACCCCCAGGCCCGGCTCCAGGGGGGGACCTCATGTACGGGCC